>JACCPG010002994.1:0-17330 GCA_016069955.1 Drepana arcuata | reverse complement strand
ATTTCCTGCAATTTTCTATAAGTATCTGGATGACTGAGCTTAGCTAAATCATGTTTTTAGAAAATTACACTTAGTTATTTATTTCTAAATTTATAATAATTAATTTAGATACTTATGAATATATGGATAAAATTTTTCGATCTGACTGACGTACGGATTACCGACGATCACGGATTTCTTATCTCAAACACTTACCATTTATATATCCTCACGCCTTCCAACGAGGGTCCCCGAAGCGGTAGGCAGAGGTGTATAGGCAATCACACACCCACTATCCGCCATTAGATATATTGTAGGTGCTAAAATATTATATTTTTAATAATAAAAAATATGCAGAAGTGCAATTCAACCACATTTGCATGTGTCCTTCACGGGGTAGAGAGAGTAGACTGCATTTTTTTTCTAGAATGGTATAATGGTTGGCGGCGGTAACCGCTTACCATCAGGCGGACCGCGTGCTTGTTTGCCACCCATTTGGTATAAACAAAAAAAACACAAGTTGTATAACCTGACCAGGTCCAAGTCCGTCGTCCGGAGAAGGTCCGCAGCGTGCAGCGAGTGAAGAAGACGGTGCTGGTGAAGCAGGTGGTGCCCGTGAGGAGGAGCAGGCCCCTGGCCAGGCGCGCCTCGCGGGCCCCGGCCCCCGCCAAGGCGGCCTCCGTGGAGCGCCGCATGGGGGACATACAGGCCAGCTACGGTCAGTGCTGGCCTGCTCTGATGGTCAGAGCTCACAGAGAAGCTCGAGGTCGTGGGTTCGATTCCCGCCGACGGTGGTTTTTGTGTGATGAACACGAGTATTCTTACCTTATTCGCCTTGTATAATTTACTAATATTATAAATGTGAAAGTTTGTAAGTTTGTATGTTTGCGGTTCTCTCACGGCCAAACGGCTGAACCACCAAATCATGAGGACTGGACTTAAAACGGTGGTTGTTCTGCAGACGAGCTCCTGACCTTGTCGGCGGAGCGGCGCGCTCAGCTCGAGGATGCCATCAAACTGTACAGCTTCTTCGCGGAGTGTGATGACTTCGACAAGTGGATGAAGGACAAGGAGAAGCTTCTGAGGGCTGATGAAGGCGAGGACAGCGTCGACACAGCCAAGCGGAAGTACGAGGTACGTGAAGATACTCCTCAATGCATCGTTCAGAACAGCTTGAGCTTGAGGCTCTTGAGGAGCTTGAGGAGAAAGTTAATCCTGACCTCTTTTATATAAATAATTATATATCCTCACGCCAGAGGTTTATTAGGTGCCAACGTGACAGATGGCGAGTCCATCGCCGTTACTCAAGCACGACAATACATACGCCTTTGAATGTCTTCTCAGACGTATGCAGGTTTCCTCTCGATGTTTTCCTTCACCGTAAAGCTCGTGGTGTGACCAAGTAACCATGGAGTTTCTTGCCGGTTCTTCTCTATGGAAACGACCAACCCGAACCGTGTACCTTTTTCGATGTTTTATAAGTGCCCACCTAGGCCTATGTGGAATAGAAAAAAAAAAGATTTTGAGAGCAGAGGTGGCCGAGTGGTTCGAGCAGTTGCCTGCGACGCAAAGGTCGCAAGTTCCAATCCCGACTGTACCAATGAGTTTATCTAAAACTTAAGTACAGTGATTAGTCACACCACGAGCTTTACGGTGAAGGAAAACATCGAGAGGAAACCTGCATACGTCTGAGAAGAAATTCAAAAGGCGTATGTATGGTCGTGCTTGAGTAACGGCGATGGACTCGCCATCTGTCACGTTGGCACATAATATACCTCAGGCGGAAAGTGGGTGTGTGGGTATTACCTATACACCTCTGCCTACCCCTTCGGGGACCCTTGTGGGAAGGCGTGAGGATTTATATATATATTATAAGTGTCCATCTAGGCCTATGTGGAATAGAAAAAATGATTTCGATTTTAGTTGAACTGTTGGTTCAGAAGAAACTCAAAAGGATTTTAAGTCTAACACCAGTCGGCCACCATACAAAACTATCAAATTAATTCCCTTGCAGAAATTCGTGACGGACTTATCAGCAGCCTCTAAGAGACTGGAGCACATTGACGCTGCAGCCGAGGAGCTGGTGGCCACCAACCACGGGCAGGCGGGCAAGGCCACCGCCAGGAGGCAGCAGCTGCGCCAGCAGTGGGACCGCCTGCTGCGGCTCAAGCATCAGAAGGAGAAGAGCTTGGAAGGCGCTTCCAGGTAAGTGATCGAGTGAAGGTGATGATAACCCTGGATATTGGAGGAGTTTGAGGAAGTTAGCTGAAGATGTCAATTGTCTCATCTCAATGTGAATATAGCGATGGCATTGATAAGGACTGTATGAAAGTTGACATGGTGATGGCTGTATGATGACGGTGATGGTGGTGATTGTCTATAGTAATGATACATACATACATACATACATATCATCACGCTAAGTCCCTAACGGGGTAGGCAGAGAGTATAGAGCGCCAGTTCTCTCTAGACTTACATATCTCTTTCGCTTCGTCCACATTCATCAGTCTCTTCATACACGCTCGTCGGTTTCGAGTACTCTTAACGTTCCCGTCCTTCAGAGTCCGATCTATTTGATCCAGGTAGTTGGAACGTGGCCTTCCTCTGCCTCTTCTTGCACACACTTTTGCTTTGTATATCTGTTTCGTCAATCTTTCTTCACTCATAGTAATGATGATACTGAATATAAGGTGATTGTAAAGATGAAGAAAGGCATGTTACGTTGGTTTGGACACATAGAAAGGATGAGTGAAGAAAGATTGACGGAACAGATATACAAAGCAAAAGTGTGTGCAAGAAGAGGCAGAGGAAGGCCACGTTCCAACTACCTGGATCAAATAGATCGGACTCTGAAGGACGGGAACGTTAAGAGTACTCGAAACCGACGAGCATGTATGAAGAGACTGATGAATGTGGACGAAGCGAAAGAGGTATGAACTGGCGCTCTATTCTCTTTGCCTACCCCGTTAGTAACTCGGCGTGATGATATGTATGTGTGCATTTTTAATATAGAAAAATGTTAAGTTCGAAAACATCGAGAGGAAACCTGCATACGTCTGAGAAGACATTCAAAGGCGTATGTATAGTCGTGCTTGAGCAAGGGCGATGGACTCGCCATCTGTCACGTGTGTGTGTGTGTGTGTGCGTAGCGTGGAGCTGTTCGCGCGCACGTGCCAGGAGGCGCTGGAGTGGATGGCGGAGAAGGAGCAGCAGCTGGCGGGCGGCGGCGCAGCAGCAGCAGACCTGCGCACAGTACGCGCGCTCCAGCGTCGGCACGCGCAGCTGGAGCGTGAGCTGGAGCCGCTGCAGGACAAGGTCCACACCGTCACGCTGCTCGCTGACGAGTCAGTATACCCCCTACCTCTCTAGCCTATATACTCACCCCCACTGATCACTCTTCATTGATCACTCTTCTCTGATCGTTTATCACTTCTCACTGACTCCTTCCTCCTCTCTCTTCATTGATCACCTTTCAATGACCACTTTTAAATTAACGCTTATCACTCCTAACTGGTTGCTTACTGATCACTATTCACCGATCACTGTTCACTGACCACTCTTTAATGAACGCTTATCACTCCTAACTGGTTGCTTACTGATCACTCTTCACCGATCACTGTTCACTGACCACTCTTTAATGAACGCTTATCACTCCTAACTGGTTGCTTACTGATCACTCTTCACCGATCACTGTTCACTGACCACTCTTTAATGAACACTTATCATTCCTAACTCGTTCCTTACTAATCACTCTTCACCGATCACTGTTCACTGACCACTCTTTAATGAACGCTTATCACTCCTTACTGATGACTCTTCACTCCTTCATTGATCACTCTTCTCTGATCGTTTATTACTTCTCACTGATTCCTTACTGATGACTCTTTTCTCCTCTCTCTTCTTTGATCACTCTTCACTGATCACTCTTACTTCTAAATCAGCATTACTGGCCTTTTTTCATAGTACAAAAAAGCAAATAAAGATGTCCGCCTGATGACCAGCGGTCACCTACGGATGCTGACACCCTCAGTATCCCTCACGCGTTGCCTAGCATTGACAGATACTGGGCTACCTATGAGTTCGTAGGCAGCAGTATCCAATTACCAAGCCAGATATGGTCAGACCAGGGGCAGAAGGTCGAAAGACTCCAGGGCAGATACCTCAAGTCCATGGGCTTGGGTAACCGCTTAACATTATAGAACACCATTTCATATAAGCGGTTGCTTAAAAGTTTTTAAACAAGTGATGGGCAACGGTCACCCAAACATTAAAGGTCCGATACAACGTTTAGTCTGATATCCAGTGAGCTGATCTATAGATTGTACCACCCACGAAGACGCGCCCCACCACTCTGTAGTGGAGGGGGTCGCGGCATGCGGGCAGTATGACCCGAGTGTATTAATTGTAGTGTGCGTGTGCACTCATAGGTAATCTGTGTGTACAGACAATACTCACACATTAGTGGAAGGTTGCACACTTACACTGTACACTGTAGATAGGGGGGGGGGGGTAGTGGGGCTATCTATAGTATAAAATTTGTTCGTATGTTGCATGCAGCCTTTTACAGTGGTACGAAACACACGGGTATGTGCACATATCATGCTATGATATAAACGTTGTGCTTTTAAATTAATAATAAATATGTAAAGAATATTAAGCGATTATTTAATCGCGTATCCTGGCAAGTATGTATCTTCGTATATCATCGCATCGCGCCGTTTATCATCACATAGCTTGGCATAGCATCGCATCGCTTGGCGTAGTATTACACAGATAATTGTTGTCGGCCCAGCGTGAAGTCCCAGTACCCGAACGAAAGGGCGAATGTGGAGTCGAGGCAGAAGGAGATAGAGCAGATGTGGGGCCGCTGCCAGGCGCAGGCGGCCGAGCGCCGCAGCCGCCTGGAGAGCGCCGTGGGGCACCAGATCTTCGGCACCAGCTCGGCGCAGCTGCACGACTGGCTGCAGGTCAGGACTCGAACCTTGGCCGGTGCTAACCAAACCGTGTATAACAAGCATACGGCCCACCTGATGGGAAGCGGTTACCGTAGCCTATTTACGCTCACGATGCCGAAGTATCACTTGCGTTGCCACTCTGTGTTCGGAGAGTTATACTGTGTTGGCAGCATAATGGGACTAATCCCTCTGCTGCCAACACAATATAACAACCCTCCCCCTCCCCAAGGAGCTCATTACTGGAAACCTTATTCACCGCAGGAACACAACACAATAAATAGTGTTATTTGGCTACGGACTTCTATAAGGTGGAGGTCCTGCCCCAGGCGGGCAGATACAAATGAGAACGGGGAACCCGTTATTGCCCACCTTAAACTATTACTCCCTTTAATAATGTTGTCTTAGCGTTGTCTTTGGAGCTATATGATTTACTAATACCCCGTCGGCATCGCCTGCGTCAAATTTAAATTCATTAGTATAATTTAATCTAGATTAATATTCGTAACTAAACATATATAATCTGTAATTCATAATATTTACAAAGAACAGTTGAAACTAACTACTTACAGATAAAATATTTGTCCCAAATCGGTATCCCGAGGCAACGTGCCAAGAAGACTAGCAGCATTGCCACGCTGGATAGCAATGCTGATTCTCTGAGCGAGATATGTTCCACGAGAGGTCTCGATTAGACGGCGCGAGACCTCTAATAATCCGTTAATCCAACCAATAATCTATCTCTGTGCCAAATTACACCCAGTTCTGTTCAGCCGTTCTGGCGCAATTGAGTAACAAACATACACACATACTCAAAATCTTTCGCATTTATAATATTCGTATGATGAGGATGCTGAAGAATGAGGATATGTTAATAATACCCTGTAACTTCTAGAAGCTTCTAGCTCCATGTCTATTGACATTAGCGATGTTTTGCAGAAGGTCCGCGAGCAGTTGGCCCAGGAGGCCACCGCCAAGGACGTGGCCACCGCGGAGGCCTTGCACAAACACCACCAAGAGCTGCTGGATGACATCAAGGCGCACGATGACGAGTGAGCAATTCCTTCTACTTCCTTCTGTCCAGCGCAACCTCTTTGACCTCCCTATACGCCATGAGAGACACCTCGAGAGACACTTTTTCCTTGCTTCGACTCATATATGCGTGTTAGTTTTGTTCACGCCACATATCCAGAGGATGTTCAGACCATGCATGCCAGACGGACTCGTCATCTGTCATGTTGACACTTGAAATATATCTCCTACGAAGAGAGGATGTTTGGGTAAAACGCCCCTGCCTACCCCTTCGGAGACCATTGAGGGAAGGCGTGAAGATATTACATAGAGAACACCGCGGCGAGTCCCAAACGACTAGTCAGAGAGAGTAGAGTTTGAGCGATCAGTTCTAAGTATTCTCAGACGTATGCAGGTTTCTCGATGTTTTCCTTCACCGTAAAGCTCGTGGTGTGACTAATCACTGTACTTAAATGTATAAAACCTCCTCAACCCAGTCGGGATTGGAACTCGCGTCGTTAGCGTGCCAGGAGAGTGCTGTGACCTCTCGGCCACGCCGCCTCCTCTCGTCCTGACGTATAAGTGGTATGGTATCGCAGTGCAGGCGCAACCTTGGTCTGCTCTCGATGTTTTCCTTCACCGTAAAGCTCGTGGTGTGACTGATCGCTGTACTTAAGATTCGTCTTCTTCTTTAAGAGCCTGTCCATTTACTGAAGGTTGGCCGTCAGTTCAGAAAATGTCTGTCTGTCCCTCGCGAAACAGTGCAGCACTTAAGATTAGGAAGTTCGAACCTCAAACCTCTGGTCGTACATGACGTCACCAACCCCCAGGTTCAAAGAGGTGGTGGCCCTGGGTAAGCAGCTGCTGACCAACAACCCTTCGCTGACAGACGTCGCTGACAGGATCAAATCTTTGGAGAGTGACCACAGTGCCGTTGAGAAAGGTATGTACTGGATTTTGTCTTCATACAAGAGTGGCAAACAAGCATACGGCCCACCTGATGGGAAACGGTTACCGTAGCCTATTTACGCTCACGATACTGAAGTATCAATTGCGCGTTGCCACTAAGTAATAATGGTAAATGATAATGGGACTAATCCCTCTGCTGCCAACACAATGTAACAATCCTCCCCACCCCAAGGAGCTCATTATTGTAAACCTTATTCACCGCAGGAACACAACACAATAAATAGTGTTATTTGTCTACGGCCTTCTATAAGGTGGAGGTCCTGCCCCAGGGCAGATACAAATTCGAACGGGCAACCCGTTATGCCCTACCTCAACAAACCTGGTAACGGTTTTTATCGTCCATGAGCTGCCTACTGCAGTTGTGCACGCTGGGCTACTGCCCCGTCTCCAAGATATATTCCTGTGCAGAATGGGCGCAGAAGGATGCCTACCTGCAGCAGCTGCTGCAGTTACAGGCCTTCCAGCGAGAGGCCGACCAGATCGACGCGTCCAGCGGCGCGCATGAGGCCTACCTGGACTACGCCAACAGCCCGGTCAGTATACTCCTGCTGTGACGTGCTTTTTTTAGCTATTATTAATTCTTGATACGGATACTAGGCCTTTGGATTGTTTCTGGTACTATTTTATTTATTTACAAAGTCGGTGACCAATTATAATGATAAGATGAGATAAGAGATATTTACGCATGTATTATGACAAAATAATGTGGTCTGAAAGAAGATGTAGTGACAACAATTTTTTAAGGTATGCTGAGGTGTCGAGAGAATGAATGAAGAACGATTGACGAAAAAAGTGTACAAGGCGAGTGTGAATGAAAGTGTTGGAAGGGGTAGACCTAGGCGGACGTTTCTAGACCAAATTAGGGACGTCTTGAAAAAAGGTCAGGTCAAGAGTACCTTAAACCGAAGAGCATGTATGAAGGGAATAATGAAAGTGGACGAAGCGAAAGAAGTATGTAAGGATCGTAGCAAGTGGAAAGAAGTGGTCTCTGCCTCCGGGAAAGGGGCCTATTTACTTCGACAAAAATGATCATAAGTTGGTGTGACTCGCTCATGCATAATTGATCCCTGTCCTGTCACTTGCAGAGCTCGGTGGACGAGGCGGCGGCGCTGGTCAAGAGGCACGAGGAGCTGGAGGCGCGGCTGGTGGCGCAGGATGACAGGCTGGAGGCGCTGAGGCGGAGGGCGGCGGCGCTGAGGCAGGGCGGACACGACGCACAGGCCCGGTGAGGACTGCCTTGTATAGGTATATGGCGGAGGGCGGCGGCGCTGAGGCAGGGCGGACACTACGCACAGGCCCGGTGAGGACTGCCTTGTATAGGTATATGGCGGAGGGCGGCGGCGCTGAGGCAGGGCGGACACTACGCACAGGCCCGGTGAGGACTGCCTTGTATAGGTATATGGCGGAGGGCGGCGGCGCTGAGGCAGGGCGGACACTACGCACAGGCCCGGTGAGGACTGCCTTGTATAGGTACTGCCTGCCCTCGCCCCCTGGGGATATGATGAACATATGATTGCCGTGGTGGCCGAGTGGTTCCAGCAGTTGCCTGCGACACAAAGATCGCAAACTCAAATCCCGACTGTACCAATCAGTTTCGCTGAACTTAAAATACGCACCACGAGCTTTACGGTGAAGGAAAACATCGAGAGGAAACCTGCATACGTCTGAGAAGACATTCAAAGGCGTATGTATAATCGTGCTTGAGTAACGGCGATGGACTCGCCATCTGTCACTTTAGCACTTACAATATATCTCTGGCGGGTGGAAAGTGGGTGTGTGGGTATTCCCTATACACCTCTGCCTCCCCCTTGCCTCTGACGTCTTATATATTTCGGTTGTTCAGTTCGCTACACTTACCTTAACTTACTAATGTCAACACCGTCCCCGTTGAATGATCCCTTCTATAAGCTAGACCTCTTTCGAACTTCATCCAAATTTGCTAAGCCGCGGCGCGAGGTTTGTGCAAAGAGCGATTTTATCGCCAGAGCAATCGCCATAAGACAGTCGCAGTATTAGAGTATATATGGAGTAACCTCTGTACACGCAGTATTGACGAGCGATGCGCGGCGGTGGTCCAGAGGAGGGATGCCGTGAGGCAAGCAGCAGCTGAGCGACGCCGGGACCTGCTGGCCAGCCTCGACCACCAGCAGGTGACACACACACAAGCACACACACACACACAAGCACACACACACACACACAAGCACACACACACACACACACGCGCGCGCGCATGCATTATTCACGTAAATGCGAGCGTGAGCGTTTGCTCAAACACACACACACACACACACACACACACACAAGCACACACACACACACACACACACAAGCACACACACACACACACACACACACACAAGCACACACACACACACACACACACACACAAGCACACACACACACACACACGCGCGCGCGCGCATGCATTATTCACGTAAATGCGAGCGTGAGCGTTTGCTCAAACACACACACACACACACACACACACACTAACATACATACATCGCACCAAGCACACAAAACACCTATACTCACCTCAATGACCTGGTAAAGATTTTACCTGGTGCTTGCAGTTCATAGCAGCAGCTGAGGAGCTCCAGGCGTGGATCGAGGACAAGACCAAGACAGCCAAAGACCAGAGCTACCGGTAACTACTGCCTATATTCCCTATTTAAAGAGGCTCAAATTCGGCTCGAAGGACCAATAAATTCGGTTGATACATATATATAATTACGCCGCGCCCCCAATGTGGTAGGCAGAGAGAGTAGACGGCCAGTCCTATCTCGATCTTTATACCTCCGAACATTATACTATAATTTTGGTATTCATATTCGGCTCGAAGGACCTTTTGGTATTCATATTCGGCTCGAAGGACCTTTTATTTATCAGTATTTTTGAGAGTGCCATGGGATGACAAACATGTCTGCGAATGATACGCTCTCTATACGGTGGTGTTCCAGGGACCTGTCCAACCTGGAGCGCAAGCTGCAGAAGCATGAGGCCTTCGAGCGGGAACTGCAGTCCAATGAGAAGCAACTCAGGAACATTGAGAGCGTACGTATGGCGACATCCCTCAGGTCTGGTGGCGAGTCAGTCAGCACTCTATATGCTGATGCTGACAGACTATCAAGAAAATACTAAAGTTATTTGATAGTGCCATCCACGTAGACGCGCCCCACTACCCCCCCTACAGTGTACAGTGTAAGTGTGCAACCTCCCACTAATGTGTGAGTATTGTCTGTACACACAGATTACCTATGAGTGCACACGCACACTACTATGAATCTGTCCGCATCCCGCCTCCACTATAAAGTGGTGGGGCGCGTCTTCGTGGGTGGCACTCTCTTTAGAATCTACGTTCTTAAACTTATATGTGAGTATAACTCCCTTCAATGTGAGTATATGTCAAACTCTATGTGAGTATAACTCCCTTCAATAATGTCATCATTGTGTCATCTTTGGAGCTATATGTTGTATTGCATCGTCACGAGGAACTTCTAGAAGACAACTGGTCTATCTCCTGGGACAGCTTGTATTAAGATAGTGGTCCTTCAGATCGGGCAGTCTCTGCAGAAGTCTGAGCCAGGGCGCAGCCAAGAGGTGTCTGGGCGGCTGCAGCGGCTGCAGGAGGCCTGGGAGCGCCTGCTGGCGGCCTCGCGCGAGAAGGCCGCGGGCCTCCGCCAGGCCTCGCAGCAGCGGGACTACCGCCGGTGAGGACTACCTGCCTCTCTCATACATCACATACACACCCGTCTGCTCCAGTGGTTGGATCTCCTGACTGCGGAACTTGGGGGTTCGAATCCCGCTGAGGGCAGATATTTGTGTGATGAACACGAGTATTTGTACCTTAGTCTTGGATGTCCTATGTATTTATGTATATATCTATCTATATAAGTAAACTAGCTGACCCGCCCGGCTTCGCTTGTGTGAAAAAATAAAATTGCCCGTAACACGATCGCAGCGCCACCTATCGGGTCCAATTGTGAAATTTAAACCGTTCTCGACTCCATCTGTTAGAATCGTTTGGAGCACATAAATAATAGACAAATAATTTGCAATAAATTAATATTGCGACTATAAACTGTGATGTAAGCTATCCTATCTTTCAAGTTGGATCAAACTGCACACGGTGTGCAAATGTGATTGAAATCGGTTAAGTAGTTTAGGAGTCTATAGCGGACAAACAACGTGACACGTGATTTATAAATATTAAGACTAGCTGTCTCGCCCAGCTTCGCCCGGTTGTAACAGTAAAATTTCCTGAAACACGATCGCAGCGCCACCTATCGGGTCCGATTGAGATGTAAGCTAACCTATCTTTCAAGTTGGATCAAACTGCACACGGTGTGCAAATTTGATTGAAATCGGCTAAGTAGTTTAGGAGTCTATAGCGGACAAACAACGTGACACGTAAAGAATATACCGTTGTCTAGTTACGATAACACAAGCTTTTGCTTGAGCAAGAACTACGTATAAACAAAATGTATTCGATGTGATGATACTGGCGTCAAGTTTTCGTAGTTTCCAGGTCTTAAATAATTGTTTATTTTATACCCAGGTCTGTGGAGGACGCGAAGGCTCGCCTCACCGACCTGGAGAGGGCTCTCAAGAGCGAGGAGATCGGCACGGACCTGAGGAGTTGTAAAAGACTACTCAACCAGCATCAGGTTACTATTTCATCCTGTTACTTAGTGGCTGTTCGAATTCTACAATTCAAGTTTCGGGTTCAAATCTTGACTGTACTTAAGTACTGTGATTAGTCACACCACGAGCTTTACGGTGAAGGAGAACATCGAGAGGAAACCTGCATACGTCTGAGAAGAGGCGTATGTATAGTCGTGCTTGAATAACGGCGATGGACTCGCGTTGGCACGAAGATGTATAGTGCGCGAAAAGAAGGGAATTACCTACATTTTGCCTACCCTTTGGAGGACCATTGTGAATTAACATATTTTTTTTATCCTCACGCCTTCCCACAAGGGTCCCCGAAGGGGTAAACAGAGGTGTATAGGTAATACCCACACACCCACTTTCCGCCAGAGGTATATAAGGTGCCAACGTTACAGATGGCGAGTCCATCGCCGTTACTCGAGCACGACAATTTTTTTGATCGTATATACCCCCCAGGCCTTGGAGCAGGAGCTGTCGTCGTGGGAGGCCCGCGCGGCGTCGCTAGCGGCGCGGGGCCTGGACCTGGCCTCGGGCGGGCACTTCGACGGGGCCGCCATCCGCGCCGAGGCCCAGGCCCTGCAGGCCTCGGGCCAGGCCTTGCACCAGCCCGCCGCCCGCAGGAGGCGCGCGCTCGACACCAGCCTGCAGTCAGTACACCATCACACTCTTCATGAGCTCGCATCTTGACTGCATTCAAGCTATTTTCATACTTCCTCTGACATACCCAGGATTCGCTGCCATACAATAGAGTACGCACCAATATCGCGTAGTGGACAGCAACTCGAGCATCTCAGACTGCTACTGCCCATCAACGCCGACATGACCCTATTCTTACTTCCAATGTCTTTTTCATACACGTGTTAACCGAGCATCTAAAGTATATCTTGCAACATGGTCCTACCCGTTCGGGGACCCTCTCGGCGAGGCCTGTGTCCCCTGGATGTCCGAGTGTCTCCCGCAGGCTGCACAAGTTCGCGGCGGAGGTGGGCGGCGAGCTGAGCTGGCTGCGTGAGAAGCGTGCGAGTGTGGCGGCGGGGGCGGGGGTGGGGGCTGGGGCGGGCGGCGCTGCGGGGGCGGCGCCCTCGGGGCTGCTGGCGGCGCAGGCAGCGCTCAAGAAGCACAGCCAGCTGCAGGCCGACCTGCGCGCTCGCCGCCCGCAGCTGGACCGCCTGGCCGACACGGGCCGCCAGCTGCTGGACAAGGAACACCCCAACAGCGACAAGGTCTGCCTCCCCACACGCATACACATCTGGCTTGGTACGACCTGGGGTTCGGGATAATTGATAACAGCCTGTGGTTACTGGAATATTCATTATTTCAGCACACTACAGCACTGTTCACTGCAACAATGTACACTACAGCACTGTACACTGCGACACCGTACCGAAAAACTCATTGGTACAGTCAGGATTCGAACTTGCGACCTTTGCGTCGCAGGCAACTGCTCGAACCACTCGGCCACCACGGCCACTCTTCATTTGTAATGATTGCTATATTAACTCGTGACTTTCGTGTAGTCAAGATCTAAGTAGCCACTATGGAAACCAGATCTCGGAGCTCCTGTCGGAGCTGGAGGCGGAGTACGAGGCCGTGTGCGCGGAGGCCGCGGGCGGCGGGGCCCAGCTGGAGGCCTTGCTGAAGGCGCAGCAGTTCCTGCACGAGGCGCTGGAGGTGGACTCCTGGCTGCACGACAAGGCCGCCGCGCTGGCCGCTGCCGACCTGGGCCGCGACAGGGACCGCGCCACGCACCTGCTCACGCGGCACAAGGTAGGCAGACCTGGACCCTCACACTGCACGCGGTTGATGACATTACCTGCCTACAGGAGGTCGCACAATTATGACCTTTAACTCTGATGTAATCATAAAGTTTCGCATGTATTTTTTTCCATAAACCATGTGTCTATGTGAGTATGACTCCCTTCAATAATGTCGTCATTGTGTCATCTTTGGAGCTATATGTTGTATTGCATCGTCATGAGGATATATTGACAACACGCGACAACTATAGAAGACAATTGTATTTATTGAGATATAGCTAGCCATCCACGAAGACGCGCCCCACTACCCCCCCTACAGTGTACAGTGTAAGTGTGCAACCTCCCACTAATGTGTGAGTATTGTCTGTACACACAGATTACCTATGAGTGCACACGCACACTACAATTAATACACTCGGGTCATACTGCCCGCATGCCGCGACCCCCTCCACTACAAAGTGGTGGGGCGCGTCTTCGTGGATGGCACTATCTATACCCTCTATACTCCTCAAGTAAGCCTCCTTAAGCTTCAAAGTCAAGATCTGTAACCACTAGACCAGACCCCCCACATTTGTGTGACACCTTCCAGGCGGTGGAACTGGAACTCGACACCTACGCAGCCATCATAGCGGAGATGGGTCACGTGGCCTCGTCCATGGCCAGCGGCGGCCACCCCGAGGGGGAGGCGCTGGTGGCCAGGCACCAGCTGCTGGTGACCAACCTGGAGAGGCTGCAGAGGCTGGCCGCGCAGAGGCAGAAGGCGCTCGTGGAGAGCGTCTGCAGGTGAGGACTTATTCTCAATGGAATTTAATCCTACCAAATGTTATACATGAGTTATACATGATCCAGACACCAAATTTCCAACACGCTCCAACTACCTGGATCAAATCGATCGGACTCTCAAGGACGGGAACGTCAAGAGTACTCGAAACCGTCGAGCATGTATGAAGAGACTGATGAATGTGGACGAAGAGAAAAAGGTATGTAAGTCTAGAGAAAACTGGAGCTCTATACCCTCTGCCTACCGCGTTAGCGACTTGGCGTGATGACATGTATGTATGTATGTATGTATGGAACACCAAATCTGTTTCAATTATCAACTCGACCTCACTAACGGAAAATATTGAAGATTTAGGAGTTTCCTTCGACAAAAAACTAACCTTTCACGACCACATACTTGCAGTAGCCAAAGACTCATATAGGCGTTTAGGCCCCCAAAGGGCGTCCACAAATTTTTTTTATTTTCTGTCCCTCCCTCATCCCTGGTGAGGTATCGTGAGGTTTTATTCAACCCCATCCCCCATCCCCCAATCTCACGTGAGATTTTTCAAAATGTGAGTTTCTTACGTAAACGCGTTGGATTTTTATTGTAAAAAGAAAAGAAAAATTGCTTCGTGCTTCTATTTACGACTAGTTAAGACTAGTAATCAATATTGCTGAGAGTTTAATTATAAAATTAAATCTTACTCATGTTCAATTTGGATTAAACGGACCAAAATGTGTGTGTGTGGGTATTACCTATACACCTCTGCCTACCCCTTCGGGGACCCTTGTTGGAAGGCGTGAGGATACAGCATGCATGAAAAACCTTAGAGCTAAAACATAAATTTAAAAAAAGGTGTTCGTAATAGCTAACAATTTGTGAATTTTAAATTTTAACAAAATACTCAAACATACTCTACTTCTAGAGACAAAAAGCCTTTTTGAGATATTTCGCTTCGTCCACTTTCATTATTCCCTTCATACATGCTCTTCGGCTTAGGGTACTCTTGACCTGGCCTTTTTTCAAGACGTCCCTGATTTGGTCTAGAAACGTCCGACCAGGTCTATGCCTAACTTGGACTTTGTTTTACAGGCATGAGTACCTAGCAGAGAGCGCCGAACTGGAGAGCTGGATCCAGGAGCAGTATGCAGCCGCCTCCAGCGAGGACTACGGACAGGATTACGAGCACCTGCTGGTGAGTACTCCATGTTCCAGGGTGTGGAAGGGTTCCTGCAGGGTCGGCAATGCGTGATGCCCATGGAAGCTGTGTGATGTATGCTGTTAATGTCTAAATAGCGGTGACTGATTACCACCAGACGGAACGCATCTAACACCAAATAAAAAGAAGTGGTTGAAAGCTTGAAGTCGCGGGTTCGATTTCTGCTGCAAGAAAATATTTGTACTCCAATTTTGGATACCCTGTCTGTCACTCGCCATCTGTCACGTTGGCACCTTAAATATATCTCAGATGGAAAGTGTAAGGTGTAGGGTACTACTAAACACCTCTGCCTACTTTTTCGGGATACCTTGTGAGGCGTGAAGATATCTTAAACCGATAATTGTCCGGTCTGATTATCAGATCTTAAGGTCTGCCAACCTCTCCCTCTCCCAACCTCTGCAAAGTGTAGAGAGAGATAAGAAACAGAGAAAGAAAAGGTAGGTGTGACAGTTGAGTTGGTAGACATTTGGTTTTGTAGCTCAATGTCGTGGGCTCCAACTTAACTTGAATAGAACTGAATGTGCGAACTCCCCACCAGATCCTGCGTTCCAAGTTCGATGAGCTGCGCCACCGAGTGGAGAGTGGCGCTGAGCGGTTCAACCAATGCGAGGAGCTGGCCAAGAAGCTGGCCACTTCCGAGAGCCCCTACATCGAGGACATCGAGCGGCGGCAGGAGGCCCTCGGGTGAGAATGGGGGCCTAGAGCCACATGAGCTTGGACAGGCATTTATTTTCATATTTTCTTTAAATGGCGTGAATGAGGGCGTGATTGTAAAGATGAAGCATGTTACATTTGTTTGGACACATAGAAAGGATGAGTGAAGAAAGATTGACGAAACAGATATACAAAGCAAAAGTGTGTGCAAGAAGAGGCAGAGGAAGGCCACGTTCCAACTACCTGGATCAAATAGATCGGACTCTGAAGGACGGGAACGTTAAGAGTACTCGAAACCGATGTATGAAGAGACTGATGAATGTGGACGAAGCGAAAGAGGTATGTAAGTCTAGAGAGAACTGGCGCTCTATAGTCTCTGCCTACCTATGTATGTATGTACTTTATTTTAATTGGCAAAGGTGGCAGACGTTCTTACGTTAACTGATAGTCTGCAGTCTCCATACATACCTTCAAGGCAGTACTTGGAATATCACTGGAGCATTACCAACCTATGGGATGTGGAGCTATTTCCTGTCAGTACATCCCATTTCATACCTAGAAGTACGACCTCACCACTTTTCATCAGTAATATTTGGCTGCGACCTTCTTTAAAGTGGAGATACTGCTCGGGGTAACTGCTATTGCGGACGGGGGGAGCGAACAGTGGTTGCCAGCTACGACCTCCTGTAACGGGGGTGGGAGGAGGAGGGAGGCTCCGGTGGTAGTGTGTGACGTCACGCCCCCAGCGAGCGGTGGCAGCGGCTGGTGGAGCAGATCCAGGCTCGCGGCGCGCGGCTGCACGCGGCGGGCGAGATCCACCGCTTCCACCGCGACGTGGGCGAGCTGGTGGCGCGCGGCCAGTCCCGGCGCGCCGCCCTAGCCGCGCCGCCCGCCCCCCGCGACCGCCGCGCCGCCCTGGCGCTGCGCCGCGACCACGACGCGGGCGAGAACGACCTGCTGGCCATCGACGCGCAAGTGCAGGTACTGCCTCCATAGCTCCTACAGAGCCTGCACTCCTAGTAGCTTCAAGGCGCGATGCCATTGGGATGATCTGATTGAGAACGACCTGCTGGCCATCGACGCGCAAGTGCAGGTACTGCCTCCATAGCTCCTACAGAGCCTGCACTCCTAGTAGCTTCTAGGCGCGATGCCATTGGGATGATCTGATTGAGAACGACCTGCTGGCCATCGACGCGCAAGTGCAGGTACTGCCTCCATAGCCCCTACAGAGCCTGCACTCCTAGTAGCTTCTAGGCGCGATGCCATTGGGATGATCTGATTGAGAACGACCTGCTGGCCATCGACGCGCAAGTGCAGGTACTGCCTCCATAGCTCCTACAGAGCCTGCACTC
>JACCPG010002991.1:0-13273 GCA_016069955.1 Drepana arcuata | reverse complement strand
GATGGCGAGTCCATCGCCGTTACTCAAGCACGACTATACATACGCCTTTGAATTTCTTCTCAGACGTTTTGCAGACGTTATGCAGGTTTCCTCTCGATGTTTTCCTTCACCGTAAAGCTCGTGGTGTGACTAATCACTGTACTTAAGTTCAGAAAAAACTCATTGGTACGGTCGGGATTCGAACTTGCGACCTTTGCGTCGCAGGCAGCGGGTAAGTGTGTTTGTCACCTAATTCCGCCTAAACGATTTGATCGCGCGATCTTTGCGCCTTCATCCGAAGTTTCCCGAAAGCAAGCAGTTTCTTTCTGCGTATTTCTTCTCAAATGTATGCACGCTTCCTCTCGATGTTTTTCTTCACCGTAAAGCTCGTGGTGTGACTAATCAATGTACTTAAGTTTAGAAAAATTGCCATTAGAACTTTGTATTATCGATACTACTCTAACCACTTGGCCACCACGGCTTTTTTAGTGTAAACACGAAATTACTTAAGCGAGTTCGGACCTCAAGAAATATTTACGCAATTACTTCAAATATTTAGTGACGGCGATTGTCACCACGCCTTAATGGCGTCAGTACATAAAACAGATAATACTCACAAACCATAGTGTCTGTCCGTTTTTTTGTGGAAGATAAAAGCTGCATAGTATTCATTTGTGTAGAGGTCTTCGGAGATCTTTATAAAATAATAATAATAATATATCCTCACGCCTTTCCACAAGGGTCCCCGAAGGGGTAGGCAGAGGTGTATAGGTAATACCCACATACCCACTTTCCGCCAGAGGTATATTAGGTGCCAATATATAATATTTTTTGTCTTTATAAAATAACCTATAATAATATTGATATCCTAGGCGATCTAACACTACGTGAATCCATTGATATATGTATATGTATAGATACATGCATTACATCACAGTATCACTTACAAATAGACAGGTCTGGTATAATTAGAGAAACCTGATCGAAGGACCAAAATATTCGTACCATGTTTATATATCAGAATTTTGGTAAAACCTATTGGAATTCTCAACGATAGTAATATTCTATATATTTCTCAATGTGGGTCCCACACCCCACACCACAGGGGGGCAATTTGATAGTTAAGGGGGGTAATGTACTCGACACGACATAACGCTTTGGGTTTTTAAAAAAATATATATATATATATATGGAGGGCATAAATATTTTAGGAATGTTACGGTGGGGTATGGCCTACAAAAAGTTGGGAAACACTGATTTGGGTTCCGGATTAATCCCGACCAACTGGTCATCCTATATACCTATAATAAATATGATGCAACTAGAAAATAATTCTCATGTTCTTAAGGCTATGTTTGGTTATGACTTCATCGTATCGTCAGGTTAAATGGATCGTGTGTGACCTCAACAGTTGACAAGTAGCGACGAATGTAGATGAAATATAACCATTTAATGTCGATCTATTGCTGATCAAATAAGGTAATGTTTATAATTGGATAACTGATCTTGAAGAAGGAAGTGCAGGAACAGAATGTCCTATGTATATATCTTCTGGGCTTTCGGGTGCTGGGATGTAATTATTAATAATTAATACAATTTTATACGAATTATTTAAATGCTCACGCACATCACATTGAGACGGTGGTGGGCGTGGGTTCAGGTGTGAGTTCACACGTTCAAACCTTACGGAACTTTCCGAAAATTTTCGACGTTTCCGACAAATTTGACATTTACTCAAACAACGCACGTTCGCTTAGACCATAAACTACTATTGTTTATGGCTTAGACATCTTATAATATAATAAAATAATAATATATCCTCACGCCTTCCCACAAGGGTCCCCGAAGGGGTAGGCAGAGGTGTATAGGTAATACCCACACACCCACTTTCCGCCAGAGGTATATTAGGTGCCATGGCGAGTCCATCGCCGTTACTCAAGCACGACTATACATACGCCTTTGAATTTCTTCTCAGACGTATGCAGGTTTCCTTTCGATGTTTTCCTTCACCGTAAGGCTCGTGGTGTGACTAATCACTGTACTTAAGTTCAGAAAAACTCATTGGTACAGTCGGGATTCGAACTTGCGACCTTCGCGTCGCAGGCAACTGCTCGAACCACTCGGCCACCACGGCTCACACTTACACGGCTTAGACATCTTAATTCTCGAATTCAAGTCACAAAACACTGTAGCTTAGAAATGGTTTCATAAATCAGGGTAATCTTTACTCGTATTTAAAGTATGTAGATTGTGTACTTACCTTATTTCAGTACTCATTTTTAACTTACTTAATACTAGTATACTTTTAAATAAATAAATTGTTCCAATTAGGTAGCTTTATTTACAATAACAGCAATTAGCAGTATTTACAAAAGACTGTTTTATAATTAACTACTTGCAGATAAAACATTTGACCTAAATCGGTATCCCGATTCCCGCGGCAACGTGCCAAGAAGACTAGCAGCATTGCCACGCTGGATAGCAATGCTGATTCTCTGAGCGAGATATGTTCCAGCCTGTCACAAGAGGTCTCGATTAGACGACGCAAGTTCCATATTTTTTTTCTTCTCTTCATCTTTACGAGTCGCCGATGATATACTTGTAGGGGTGATAACGTAACGATGAAAATTGAAACGCTGTCGATATGGCTTCTACTCCTAATGGATGGACAGATTTGGGCGTAGGTAATGTACATTGGACGGAGTACATAACACACCCCCCAATTAAAATCAAAATACAAAAGACTGCGCTGAGTGGCGCATATAGCTTGTAATGTATGGAAATTGAAGCAAAGATTTGAAATCTTTTACGGCACTAAGAAGATCATAATCGTACTATTGTAGAAAGTATAGCGAAAGTTTATTCCTCTTTAACGCAAAAACTGCTAAACCGAACTGGAACATTTGTCTAAGAAATAGCGTACATAACATGTTTTATGTAACAAGAAAAAAAAATTACGAATCACTTTTTACGCGTATGATTCCAGGCACAGTTAGTACAAACACTTTGAACAATGAAGAACGCATTACCTTGTCGACAGTTGTCCCTGCCCACCCACGTATCTTACGAGATCTGATTGAATGAATGGACTACAACCGGGCCGCTCAATCTAATGAGCCAATCACTTGACACCGTATGTTACAATGATTTTATCAATTACCTGTTGTAATGATAGTGAATTCGACAAGTAACCTGTTTGTAAGTCGAGTTCGTTTTCGGTGTTCGACGTTTTATATTGCAATAGTTTTGTCGTCAGACCAAAGACATTTATTATATGGACGCGTGTGTGTGCAAATTTAACGTAAGTTTTTTTATATTATAATACAAACTAATAATACATATAAACTAACTATAAATATAATAAATTACCCAAATCTGTGTCACGCGGAAGGGTGCCAAGAAGACTAGCGGCATTGCCACGTTGTATGGCAATGCCGATTCGCTGAGCGAAATATTCGCCAGCCCTCTTGTCACGGGAGACCTCAAATAGTGTGGTGCACCTAATATACCTCTGGCGGAAAGTGGGTGTGTGGGTATTACCTATACACCTCTGCCTACCCCTTCGGGGACCCTTGTGGGAAGGCGTGAGGATAGTGTACCAATGAACATTATACCATAGTATGTTTATCGCGCCTCCAAAGATTCCCAAGCTAAGACTAGATCAATTTAGAAAGTTCTAAGACTAATATCAATTGATCGAATCGAACTCGATGGTAGTCAACACGAAGTCGTGGGCGGATCGGCGGCGCCCGCCCACGCGGGCCTGGCTTGACCTGTATTACATTTTCATATGCATACATTTTATTGCCAACTGTTGTGTTTTATTTAGAATGCTTTTAAAATACTCCGGATTGTATCTAAAGATTGCAACGAATCCAGCGAAATAGAACTGCGCAGGACTTGCTTTCTACTCTTTAGGTATGCCTATGTAACTCGCGCTACCGTGAAACAACTGAATTTGAACAACTGATTTGGCAGCATAGTCAGGACTAGCTGTGCCCGCGACTTCGTCCGCGTGGAAAAGTTATATCCAAAATTATATAATTACAAAATTATTATACAGTTTGATTTACTTTGTACATGATATGAAAAGCTTACCACATTATATTATTGAAAAACCACATCTACATCGGACAAGCCGTTTCTGAGATTAGCGTGCACAAACGCACAGACAAACAGATAAACAGACCAAAATTCTAACAATCAGTGTTTTGGATGCTATTTGCGTTGAAAAGGTCCCTATCACATTTTTTATCATATATCTCCAATGTTCAGACAGCGATCCGTAACATTTTTATTATATGTATGTATAGATAACAAACATACATAAGTGTCCACCCAATTACAGGTAAAATTTACATAAAACTAAAACTAATAATAACGTGAAACAGTATGAATATAATATACAAAGAATTTAAAAGGACAGATATACATATATGCATTTAAACACCCCACGCAC
Organism: Drepana arcuata; assembly: GCA_016069955.1. NCBI lineage: Eukaryota > Metazoa > Arthropoda > Insecta > Lepidoptera > Drepanidae > Drepana > Drepana arcuata. The sequence continues at coordinate 8,835 of JACCPG010002991.1, read as the reverse complement.
ACCTGCGTGTGCGCGCGTATACATGCACACATGCCCAAATATGCACATACACAGACACATGTGAATATAAGGCATTCAAATACCTGTTTCCACTGTATCAGAACAATTAATTAGGTTGGTTATAAATCTTCAAGCACGAAAGAAAAGAAAAAGAAAGAAAGCCCTAATTCAATAGTAGGTAATTAATTTTTTTTCTCAGTGTGTATGAATTTGGATACCTTGTCAATCTGCCAATAGGCTTAATGAATTTGAGACACGTAAAAATAAAGCGGCGACTCGCTGCGTGTGCCCTGATCCTGTTGCTATGAGATTTACAAGAACTAACAGAAATAGTTCGGCGGATGTGCGAACGATCTGCGCCTACGCATACACCTTTACCAATATCGCCCTTCCTTTTCCTGCACGCGATTCTTCATAACAGCTATCTCTATTGCTTCAAGGAGAGTCGGTTCATAAAATGTATGAATGGGTGTTTGATTTGTTGTTAGCATCGACACCTACATAAGAAATAGTTCAGTATGGAGGTTGATTAGGACACTTAAAGGAGGTAAACCTGTTTTTTTTTTAATTACAATACTGTGTTGCTAAAGTTAATATGTTACGAAGTCTAGAGCTGTTTGTATATATCTATACAAATAAATTAAATTGGGGTGTTTGTAATATTAAAATAACCGCTTTTTACTCAATGCCGAGCCGTGGTGACCGAGTGGTTCGAGCAGTTGCCTCCGACGCAAAGGTCGCAAGTTCGAATCCCGTCTATACCAATGAGTTTTTCTGAACTTAAGTACAGTGATTAGTCACACCACGAGCTTTACGGTGAAGGAAAACATCGAGAGGAAACCTGCATACGTCTGAGAAGAAACTCAAAAGGCGTATGTATTATAGTCGTGCTTGAGTAACAGCGATGGACTCGCCATCTGTCACGTTGGCACCTAATATACCTCTAGCGGAAAGTGGGTGTGCGGGTATTACCTATACACCTCTGCCTACCACTTCGGGGACCCTTGTGGGAAGGCGTGAGGATATTATATTATATTTATATTATAAACAAATTTGTTTGTCTGTTTGTTTGTTCCGCCCAATCTCTGAAATGGCTGGACCGTATATTAGGCTTCAATAAGCGGGCTACTAGGTAAGCAGAGGCAGCAGACAGCTCTCCCTAATGTTACAGACCTTTTTCGCTTCAATCACATCTAACAATTGGATATTTATAGCAAAAATAGTTCCTGAGGCTTGTGCGTTCAATCATGCTACCATAGATATAGTGATTTTTTTCCCACCACACAAGCATTACAAATGCAATATATACATAATATCCATGAAATTACTGGCGAAGTTTAAAAACATTACATCATTCCCGTTGATCAATTAAACAGTTCGCAGTAAACGCTCTAATAATAATTCTACTCTGTGGAATCAACAGATTAGGATCCAAGGCCAAGTCTGGTTCTGAAAGAATAAACTCGGTCCAAACCGTCGACAAAACAACCTGTTTTTAGGATACCTACGTTGTTTTGTTTTATTTTAAATATCTTTTTAGCGTCGCGCATCTTTCTTTCTAACATACTTCATGGTTCCGTAGGGCTTTTAAAGGAAACCATTTGGACCTCAAATTAGGACAAGTTCTATAATACATACATACATATTATCTCGCCGAGTAGAGCGCCAGGTCTCTCTAGACCTACAGACCTCTTTCGTCTATAATAAAGCATTCATAAAGGCCTTCTGCTTTAAGGTTTGAGGTCAATGTGAGTGTCAGGAAAGTGACAAATAAATTGGCTCGGTTTCCATGAATGGCTATAATTAACTTGGCATACATACATATCATCACGCCAAGTCCCTAACGGGGTAGGCAGAGAGTGCACCGCCAGCGCGAGCGAATTAACTTGGCATAACCTAAAATCTCTGTCATAAAATCAAATAATGGCAATACAAAATATATATCCTCACGCCTTCCTACAAGGGTCCCAGAAGGGGTAGGCAGAGGTATATAGGTAGTAACCACACACCCACTTTCCGCCAGAGATAGATTTTAGGTGCCAACGTGACAGATGGCGAGTCGATCGCCGTTACTCAAGCACGACTATACATACGCCTTTGAATTGCTTCTCAGAAATATGCAGGTTTCCTCTCAATGTTTTCTTTCACCGTAAAGCTCATGGTGTGACTAATCAACGTACTTAAGTTAAAAGCTCTTTGGTACATTCGGGATTCGAATTGGCGGTCTTTGTATCGCAGGCAACTACTCGGACCAATCCGCCACCACGGCTTTTACAATGATAGCATCTCGATGTATTGTCAGAGGGAAACCTCAAGTGGTTGAACTAGTTCGCACAATGATGCAACTTCCCGATGCGTGCTGCGGATGCGGGATCCACTTGGCAGGCTGGCCAACAGGTAACTAATAATCCTAATTTTAGTTGGACTCGTCATAGGAAATTGTAGTACTACTATTTCTTTTGGCACTCGTTGTTCCACCTTCGGGCATCTTTCTAGGTATTGTAAATGTCAAGATTATTTTTAAAAGGTTGTGTATATAGTATTTGTTAAAAACCTAGCAATGCCTTGCGGTTGCAACAGCATTAAATTCTTCTTTGAAATTAAAGCTAATGCTATTCTTTAATGTTAGACTTTACTTTAAAATAATAATTTAAAGAAGTCTCAATTTTGAGAGCTTCTATTTTGTTAATGTAAATTTTAATGGTTAATAATAATTGAAACTTATGACTTTAAATATTTATTAAAACGTTGGCACCTAATATACCTCTGGCGGAAAGTGGGTGTGTGGGTATTACCTATACACCTCTGCCTACCCCTTCGGGGACCCTTGTGGGAAGGCGTGAGGATATATAACTCCTAGCAAGTTAGGAGGTATCCAAGGTAAACGTATAAATACTAACTTTGAAAAAAATCGTATGTCAATGTTGTGGCCGAAGATTCAATAACTATGTACATTTGAACATCACATGTGGCTTGCAATATTTTTGAGATACACTATAATTTTACTCTTACAATATCAATAAGCTAAATTGTTATGGGAATATAAAATATAATATTTTTTAACGTTCCGGCCCGTTAAAACATATATTTTCTTTTCCCCGGGAAAAGCGTTGGACGAAACGTATTTTTTCAAAGACTATGCAATTATAAGCCTAAAAATGTATGCTCTTAGCACTGTTATAGCATCTAAGCTAGGCTGTGATTGCCGTGTCTGTCATGTGATTATCACGTGATCCCGAGTTAACATTGCCTGAGCGAAAGGTGAATTGATGCACATAATTTACATACATCTTGTAATGGGCTAGACTACCATCCAGCGGGGTAATACGGTCGCAGTGCGGACACTGCGGAAAATGTCATTGCCATACAATAGCGTGAGCGTGAACAGAAAAGGATTTTGTTCAGAGCGACAGTTACGCCATTCCTCACGTTACGGCGGTGTAACATGCCAGATTCTCCTCATTTTGATGAAGGTACCTTCACAGAATTCCCCGAATTATGTTACGTTACACATTGTTTTGAAGTCTTTACAAATGTACACTTTTGGCCGTGACATGAATGTGTATTTACGTTCATAAAGTCATGCAGCGCCGAATGAATCATTTAGTATTCCTCGTATGATCTCCTCGGGCTCGCGAAATGACCTTACCAGTACACTTCTAGGACTTTTGCAGCAGGAAAAAGGCGTATTTCTTTCAAGGTTTTACATTGGAACGAATTTAAGCTTATTATCATATAGAACGGGTTTCGGATTGATTATTAGCATATCTATAGCGATATCAAACCTATATTTGAAATAATTTTCTCATTCAACGAGTTTTTTTAAACTTGCCACTTTAGCGACTCGGTAGACGACCCGCTTGTTGGTAAGCTGTGACGTCTATGACCGCTTGCAACGCCTACGGTACCAACAAATTTACTATCTATATCTATAAATAATAATAATATATATCCTCACGCCTTCCCACAAGGGTCCCCGAAGGGGTAGGCAGAGGTGTATAGGTAATACCCACACACCCACTTTCCGCCAGAGGTATATTAGGTGCCAACGTGACAGATGGCGAGTCCATCGCCGTTACTCAAGCACGACTATACATACGCCTTGAATTTCTTCTCAGACGTATGCAGGTTTCCTCTCGATGTTTTCCTTCACCGTAAAGCTCGTGGTGTGACTAATCACTGTACTTAAGTTCAGAAAAACTCATTGGTACAGTCGGGATTCGAACTTGCGACCTTTGCGTCGCAGGCAACTGCTCGAACCACTCGGCCACCACGGCTTATCTATATCTAAGAAAGGTCTAATTTCTAAACGTTTGGTAGATTCGTGCTACCATTGCACTTCCGTCTAGTCCACTCAATGAGGCTATTCGTAATGAAGTACTTCGAGAACCGTATAGTCTCAATTAGGTCATATGTCCGGGTTTAGCTCCATGTATATCGCTGGCAAAAAGGTTTTGTCGGGAACTCTTGTGGGGTGATGTGAAGTTGCGCTAGAAGAAAGCAAAGATGTATTCGAGTTAAATATCTTAAATTAGGAGATCAATAAATAAATTCGGTTATGGTTAGTCGACCGTTAGTCACAGGAGACCGAGAGAGAAGGGGAGACAAAGAATTAGTCTAGGGTGAACGCTGCCAGTATCTTCGGAACCTTGCCTATAGGGACTCTTCTTAATATTATATTTTAGTTATATAATTATTTTTTATTGCTTAATTAAGTAATTTTAGCTTATCTATATGGCCTATCTATATATCTTTTAACATAGTAGTACCATACAGTATAGCGAATATGACATTAATTCGCTATGTCTGATACTATCATATTGTCAACATATAAAATTGAGAACAAAACGTATATATAAATATACTTACAGCATGAGAAAATCCGATTAATAAATTATATAAAGTGCCATTATCATTAGGGAAGACGCTGCATTTAATTTATTTTTCCATTAATTGTGCATCAGGAAGTGTGGTCAATTCATCATTTATGTATCATTATTAATGAGATATAATAAAGAAGAAAGAATATTTTTATGTTTTTCTCGAATTAAAATTCAGAGCATTGTACAACAGCCATTAAAAAATTGAGTAACACGACTTGAGCAGCCCACCTTTACAGGGTCGCAGCCAAGTGTCACTGCGTCTGGATAGTATTAGTTGTACGCAAAAACAGTACAGTGCCCTCCGCGTCCAATATAGCAACAGGCTACAATCAACAAGCTACAATCAACAAGCTACAATCAACAGGCTACAATAAACAGGCTACAATCAACAGGTTACAATCATCGGGCTACTATCTCATATTGTAAAAAAACGAAATCGACGAGCACCTTGACTGAAAGAAGCAAAAGAGAACTATAAGTCTAGAGAGGCCGCAACCGTAGGCCTCAGCTTGTATTAAAGATGCGAACGTCTGTGAGGATATTTGTTCCTCTCTAACTCAATAACTTAAGAAAGGAATTGGATGGAATTTCGTACAGAGATAGATTAACACATAGGAAAGGTATGTTGCAGAAAAAAATCTATCAATTAATATTTACGCGGGTAAATATGAAGGAAAGCTATTGGCTCGTCGCTCGTAGAGAACTTATTACGGTTGCAAACACAAGTCGCTTTCTCCTTTCGAAAATCTGGCGTCTCGGAGGCGAAACCTAGGCTGATTTAACACGTTTTTACATTCTCCACGTATCTAATCTACACGAAATATCGACGCAAAGGCTTTATTGACGAGATTTGAAACTTTGCACTCATTGCTTGCGCTCTACTCTCTCTGCCTACCCCGTGAAGCAGCATGAGGTGAGTATAATAAAAAAGATCGACTTTCAAAATCTTTGTTTACCACGACGGTGGTTGGTGGCTAATAAGTAAAGGCAGAGTGCCTGATGTAAAGTGGTGACCCCTATAGAATAGACACTTGCAACAGCAGGGGTATCATTCGCGCGTTGCCGACCCAGTACATCTATTGGGTGCAATATCTAGGTGTCTTAACACCTTCCCACAAGTTGCCTAAATGTATCTCCGGCAAAGTAAGGGTGTTACAACTCTGCCTACCCTTTTGATGACCATTGTGAGAAGGCGTTATAGTAAAAATTCCAGTGACATTTTTTTTATACCTCATGTGTGGCAAACAAGCTTGCGGTCCGCCTGATGGTAAGCGGTTACCGCCGCCTATGGACGCTTGCACCACCAGGGGTATCATTCGCGCGTTGCCGACCCTGCAGCGATCTTTTCACACCCTCTCCAGGGAAAACCTCAACGGAGAGCTCATTCCACAGCCTGAGCGTTCGCGGACGGAAACTCTTTGTCTGACTTATATCCAGAACAAAGTGCTCTTGCGATCATAATATGTTAATGCTTAGCACCAATACCCTGGTATTTGTATGATCCATGTCGATACACGGAGCGTGGATGAGTGCCAAGATTTAATATTAGCGCCGCGAGTGATGTCATCGCGCCGGCACTGTTTACACACCACATTGAAATCATATTGTTTTTCTGAGCCATCCGTTTAGCGCCAACGAAGGTTTTCAGTAATTGTGGATCGAAAAAAGACTTGCAAACTCAGCGCCCATTATTTAAAATCTCTTAAAGGCTCTAAGTTGGCCGTCTGGTCTAGTGGTTAGAGCTCCTGGCTCGCGGTTTCGAATCCCGCTGAGGGCAGATATTTGTGTGATGAACACGAGTATTTGTACCTTAATCTTGCGTGTCCTATGTAGTTATATTTCTATCTATCTATATAAGTAAATTAAATGAATTGCTTCATGAGAACGTCAAGTGTACTCGAAACCGACGAGCATGTATGAAGAGACTGATGAATGTGGACGAAGCGAAAGAACTGGCGCTTTATACTCCCTGCCTACCCCGTTAGGGACTCGGCTTGATAATATATATGTATGTATATGTAAATATATCATTGTCTAGTCACTATAACACAAGCTTTGCTTAATTTGGAATTGTCCCAAGGTATTTGAATTTAAAAACGAATGCCGGTATAATTTTAAATTTTAAATAACTTTTGTCTTTTTTAAATCGTCAGATTCACAAACGCAAGTCGCGTCCATCTCATTATTTAACGGAAGATATGAACAGAACTGAACCCTACCACGATTTGTGCGATGGCAATGTTACTCAGCAGACACGTTGATCTCTCTTCCACCAATGACAGAAGAAAGAAGAGTATGACGAAACGTATATACAATGCGAAATGGTGTAGAAGAGGCAGAGGACCACGTTCCACCTACAGTGATCAAATCGATCACACATTTAGGGATGGGAGCGTCAGGAGTTACTCTAACTAAACCGACGAGGTTTATTGAAGAGACCGATAAATGTGGATTTTTGGGGATTTCTGGAACCTTACTCGTTATGCTAGTTTAAATTACAATGTGTGTATAAGAGATTTGCATGTCTCAATTACATTACTCTACTCAATTACATATCACGGAACTACATTGAAACTTAATATTTATTGCATATATTATGTACCTACTAGCTGTGCCGGCGACTTTGTCCGCGTGGAATACAAAAAAAATACAGTTTCTATAATAAAAGTGGGCTGTTTTTAAATCAGTTATCTGCCAGAGACAATCCCGTTAAAATCGATCCAGATGTTCAGAGATTAGCCTAAACAAACAGACAGATAAAAATTAAAAAAACATTGGTTTTGGTACCAAATATCCATCCATGTATGAATTTAGTAAAAAGCGGTTATTTTAATATCACAAACACACCATCCTCATTTATTTATTTGATTACCTTGAAGTAATCTTGTAATGCTTACAGTGTTGCCAATATGGCAGAACAATAAGGTGTTTGTCTTGAAGCCTTGATGCATAGTGACCGAGCGATAGGAAGTGAACCAGCCGTATGACTACACACAGGTGATGTGGCCAAATACTGCCTACCCCTTCAGCATCTTCCCTCCACCCACTCATGAAAGAAATAAGAAATTATTTTGGTTGTCGATCTTTAAATAGACAGAAATTTATTAATACAAGATAACAAACAAAATAGAGCTACTTAATTAAATATAACCTCACGCCTTCCAACAAGGGTCCCCGAAGGGGTAGGCAGAGGTGTATGGGTAATACCCACACACCCACTTTCCGCCAGAGGTATATTAGGTGCCAACGTGACAGATGGCGAGTCCATCGCCGTTACTCAAGCACGACTATACATACGCCTTTAATTTCTTCTCAGACGTATGCAGGTTTCCTCTCGATGTTTTCCTTCACCGTAAAGCTCGTGGTGTGACTAATCACTGTACTTAAGTTCAGAAAAACTCATTGGTACAGTCGGGATTCGAACTTGCGATCTTTGTGTCGCAGGCAACTGCTCTAACCACTCGGCCACCACGGCTTTTACTACTACTAGCTACTTAATTAATTACGTAAAATTAATGTCGATACATATAGAAAAGATGTAACGGATCGCCTGTCTGTACATGGAAGATATATGAGAAGAATTATTATTGGGACCTTTATCAACGCAAATAGCATCCAAAACAATGATGAATTTTTGTCTGTTTATCTGGTTGTCCGTGCGTTTGTGTACGCTAATCTCAGATACGGCTAATCCGATTTAGATGTGATTTTCACTAACGTATTGTGGTAAGCTTCACTTAACATATCCAAAATAAACCAAAAATATATCCCTAAAATGCTGCCCAAAGTCACTATTCCCAGCGGACGAAGTCGCGGGCACAGCTATTATTTTTAATTTTTTTTTATACAACTCGTGGCAAACAAGTATACGGCCCTCCCGATGGAAAACGGTTACCGCAGCCTATTTGCGTATACACCATCACATCATCATCACGCCGAGTCCCTAACGGGG
>JACCPG010002990.1:0-13470 GCA_016069955.1 Drepana arcuata | reverse complement strand
GTCTTTGAATTTCTTTACAGACGTATGCAGGTTTCCTCTCGATGTTTTCCTTCACCGTAAAGCTTGTGGTGTGACAAAAAATCTGGTTAAAAATTAAATGTATGTTACTGTTACTGGTAGGTAAACAATACCTAGAAACTACCGCTTACAAATAACGCACAGACAAACAAACTAAGTGTTATTAGATCTTTAACGACCAGAAATAGAAGCCTCCTTAAGAGAATACTTTTTTTTTTCAGTAATAGGCCCAGTTCTTGCCCAGCCTCAGATTCATAAACTTAAACTGAAAATGCATAATATTCACAAGCGATGGACAAAGTATCTCGTGTATCCATAATATTTCATTAAATTAGGATAAAAACAGAAGAAAATATCAACAACAGAAAACAGACAAGAAAAATCTAGAAAACAAAATAAAACAAGTTCTCACTAACGACAAAAGAAGAAAAGATAAATAATAAAAAATTGATAAACAAAGTCTCCGATCATCATGTCAGAGGAACAAAAGTGTAAAACACCAAAAAAAAAGAAAAAAAATTTAATTAGGTACAAAAACTGTATATTTTTGGATATGTCACCTCAAAATGGAAACGGGATTATTGCCAAGACTAGAATTAGGTTAGGAGATTGTCAAAGGAATCATTAGTGACTAATTTATAACGACATACATACATCACTGGACACACAGACCTCGTACACTTCATACACATTCACCAAATATCTTTTTTAATATGGAACCGCAGTGGCTGTGTAGTTTGATTAGTCGCTTGCAATCGAGAAGAAATCTGCATGTTTCAGAAGAACTTCAAAGACGTGTTTGTTCCGACACTCATGTACGGAAGTGAAAGTTGGGTATGGCAGAAGAAGCACGAAAGCCGAATAAATGCAGTTGAGATGAGAGCGTTAAGAAGTATGATAGGAGTTAAACTGAGTGACAGGATGAGAAATAGTGAGATAAGAAAACGCTGTGGTCTGAAAGAAGATGTAGTGACAAAAATTGAGAAAAGTATGCTGAGATGGTTTGGCCATGTCGAGAGAATGAATGAAGAACGATTGACGAAAAAAGTGTATAAGACGAGTGTGAATGAAAGTGTTGGAAGGTTTAATTAATTAATTTAACGTTTCTAGACCAAATTAGGGACGTCTTGAAAAAAGGTCAGGTCAAGAGTACCCTAAACCAAAGAGCATCTATGAAGAGAATAATGAAAGTGGACGAAGCGAAAGAAGTATGTAAGGATCGTAGCAAGTGGAAAGAAGTGGTCTCTGCCTACCCCTACGGGAAAGAGGCGTGATTATATGTATGTATGGTCGTGCTTGAAGAAAGGACTTGCCGTCTACAGTTAGTGTCATCCACGAAGACGCGCCCCACCAATTTCTGGTCGAGGGGGCCGCAGCATGTGGGAAGTATGGACCAGAGTCTATTAATAGTAGTGTGCGTGTGCACTCATAGGTAATTAGTGTGTACCGACAATACTCCAAAATTAGTGGAGGGTTGCACACTTACATAATAAAATATAGGGAAGAATTATTCCCTATATTCCCACTAATTAGTAGGGCACGTCTTCGTGGATGGCTCTATCTATATCATGTTGGCAATTAAAATATTCCTACGGTCCAATGTGGGTATTATTACACGTTGATCTACTCCGTAATACATGCATACATACATTTATAATCACGCCTCTTTCCCGTAGGGGTAGGCAGAGACCACTTCTTTCCACTTGCTACGATCCTTACATACTTGTTTCGCTTCATCCACTTTCATTATTCTCTTCATACATGCTCTTCGGTTTAGGGTACTCTTGACCTGACCTTTTTTCAAGACGTCCCTAATTTGGTCTAGAAACGTCCGCCTAGGTCTACCCCTTCCAACACTTTCATTCACACTCGCCTTATACACTTTTTTCGTCAATCGTTCTACTCCGTAATCCCACAAACTAACCCAACTTTGGGTAAAGTCAATATAAATTGTAGTAAATACAGGACTCTGTAAAGAGTCTGGTTCGCCACACTAGCAGCGACAAATTTCCAGAACAAAATAGATGTTAGCACTGCTTTGCCTACGCCTGCGACTTTTGTAAGAAGACATTAAGAAACATAATTATTTAAATTAAATTACAGCGCAGCAATATGGCCTCACAACGTGGTGCGTCAAATTATGTTTTTTATTACTAACCATAAAAAGTACACTCAGACCAACGACTATGAATATCGTAGATTTGTACCACAGATTACCAAAAAGTTATCCTATAAAATAAAATAGGCAAAATTGAAAAAGTTTTATTAAACGTATACTAAGCCTACAGATCAATAAAGATCAATAAAGATGTAACTATTGATTTTATCGGAAGCTCAATAGCGGCAATAAATTGTATGATACCAGTCCAAGACTAATTCGTTATCTCCACTACATCAACATAAATATTACATCCATGGCTGTCATAACATCCGCACGAACGTAAAAATAGCATTTATATTACACAGCTCTTGGTCTGCAATTTGAACAACTGTAAAAATAGTTGTGTTCATGCCGCGAGGTTCAGTATATTGCACGCCGCGACAATAACGGGCGCTTCTAATTTGTGCTGTGAACACACTGCATTCACAGTACGGAGAACGCGCCCTTTTGAAATTGCAGCAGTATAAATCGGTTCCATATTTGAATTGTTCGAACTGACGCATCAATGCTTTTTTAAAACAATAGTCATTGATTTTTTTAATTAATCGAACGTGTTATTTCTGATCAGTGAACTGTGGCGTTTGAATTAGTGTTTTTTTTTTTTATTTGTGTACCAAGGTTGGAAAATAAAGGTTTGTTAGACTATAATATAAAATAGAATATATGTATTTCAATATCACAGGTAGATATATAAAAAGGCGATAACTTGATAAATAGGTTTCACTGTAACAACCAATATAGGCGTGCAATGTATTGTACATACTTAAACATCATCACGCCGACTACCTAATGGGGTAGGCAGAGAGTATAGAGCGCCAGTTCTCTCTAGACTTACATACCTCTTTCGCTTCGTCCACATTCATCAGTCCATTCATACATGCTCGTCGGTTTCGAGTACCGGACATTCCTAGAATAGAATGGATAGAATAGAATTTTTGTACGGTTGTTACAAATAAATGTATACCAGAATAAATTTGAGTACTTTGTTATAGAATCAATTGAGCATTAATTATATAATAATTTCAACGAATTTGAAGTTCTCTTAGCTTTACCCGCTTATAAACTTTCTTAATAAGTAGGCATAAAGGTTCAATATATATTTTATCATTCAAGTAATTTTTATTTATAAAAAGCTTTGAATAATCACGTTTATTCGCATAAAAACTCTTTTTGACAGAAAAACCTTTTTAATTTGGTTCGGGTATCTTTTATGTCTTATATTAAAATGTTCTCGGACATACGCCATTTTGCACGTATCATTAGGCTCAAGGAAAATAAAATTGCGAAATTTCCCTTTTATGCTAGCCCTTCTGTTTATTATTATTATTAAGCACACTTTTTCGTCAAGAGTACTCGAAACCGACGGGCATGTATGAAGAGACTGATGAATGTGGACGAAGCGAAAGAGGTATGTAAGTCTAGAGAGAACGCTTCGTCGACATTCATCAGTCTCTTCATACATGCTCGTCGGTTTGGAGTACTCTTGACGTTCCCGTGGCTAATCACTGTACTTAAGTTCTAAATAAATTGGCACAGTCAGGATGCGAATTTGCAATCTTTGTGGTGCAGGTGGTCACTGAAACCACGGCCTTTAAACTACCACTACCCTACGAATACCTGGTATTATTCAATTGGTAGTTAGTGCTATTCTATCTTCAGTACCAATATAATTTGCTCGACCGTCAATAATGTTGCCATATGTTTACTTCCCACCTTTGTAGTTTGAAAATAATAAAATAAGTATTATATTCAATAAGTATCATACTAGGTGTGTCCTACGGTTTCACCTGCGTAAAATATGATTTCATTTCTATTTTTCTGGAATTAAACTTAACCATGTGTTACTACTGATCGTAGCTGGATTAAAACTTTGGTGCCAAATGCCAAACCCACTTTCCGCCAGAGATATATTAGGTGCCAACGTGACAGATGGCGAGTCCATCGCCGTTACTCAAGCACGACTATACATACGCCTTTGAATTGCTTCTCAGACGTATGCAGGTTTCCTCTCGATGTTTTCCTTCACCGTAAAGCTCGTGGTGTGACTAATCACTTGCGAACTTTGCGTCGCAGGCAACTGCTCCACTCGGCTACCACGGCTATCAAACTAACTTTATCAAGCTAACTTTATTCGTTCCAAATTTAATGTGTATATATATATATATATAACTAAATATATATATATATATATATATATAAAGATATAAAGATATAAAGATATAAAGATATATATATATATATATATATATCTTTTCTCACGTCCCTACAAAGGTCATCCAAAGGTCAAACAAAAGTATAAAAGCACCCTGTTTCGATGATGATATATTTAGGTGTCAGATTGTGAGTCCGTCGCCGATATAATAAATAGCCTTCTTTCTTATCGTTCCAGGTACAAAGTGATAGTGCAGGTGTCAGTGACGTGTGATGCTCCAGTGATGCAGTGAGAGACGTCGCTGACGTCATCATGGAGCCTACTCCTCTGCCCCTGGAGGTGGACGAGGAGGGGAGGCCTCAGAAGGCCTCTTCCACCGGGAGCGGTTCTTCGTCGGGTACGGGATATTATGGACATAAGAATGGTACGTACAATCTTACTCTACAGACATTTTATAAACAGAAAATGTTTGATTCTTTATTCAAGTCTTTAAGTTACACTGTTTGTCTACACTGTCGCTCAGCTCTCTCTGCCTACCCCGTGAGAGACTTAATTAAACTCTTCAAACAAATAACGGAGTAGGCACAGAGAGTAGTGCGCCATTTCTCTCTTCTCTTACATACCTCTTCGCTTCGTCCATATTTTATAAACCTGCATAAGTCTGAGAAGCAATTTAAAGGCGAATGTCGTGTCGTGCTTGAGTAACGGCGATTGACTGGCCATCTGTCACGTTGGCACCTAAAATATATCTCTGGCGGACAGTGGGTGTGTGGGTACTACCTATACACCTCTGCCTACCCCTTCGGGATCTTTGTGGGAAGGCGTGAGGACATTAGTATATACATAGATTTTATTAGCTGGATCATATCATTCTTGTGTACGTGTGATTGGCCGATCTACTAAGCCGCTGGACCGATTTCGATGTTATTTTTGTTTTTAAGTGCCTAAAAGAATGGATTCGCAATTGGACCCGATCTGAGAAGTAGCCCTGTGATCGTGTTCACTGAGGATAGCTAACTATTTCGTATAATGATAAATCCATAAGTTAAGAGAACAAAGCTGAGAACTGGATTCAATGTTTGCAAGCTTTGAATATAATTTCCTTCTAAGTTTGGGATTACATAAATATCAGATTCGCTTTCATTATACCGAATGGGTGTGGGGATTATGACTTGTTGTTCAATTACGTGATTTGCAGACGGTTGCAATTGAAAATATTGACAGGTTTACATTTTAAATAAAATAATAATAATTATTATTATTATATCCTCACGCCTTCCCACAAGAGTCCCCGAAGGGGTAGGCAGAGGTGTATAGGTAATACCCACACACCCACTTTCCGCCAGAGGTATATTAGGTGCCAACGTGACAGATGGCGAGTCCATCGCCGATACTCCAGCACGACTATACATACGCCTTTGAATTTCTTCTCAGACGTATGCAGGTTTCCTCTCGATGTTTTCCTTCACCGTAAAGCTCGTGGTGTGACTAATCACATTATATCTTAGTAATGAATAAATAATAATATGAGTAACGGCAATGGACTCGCCATCTGTCACGTTGGCACCTAATATACCTCTGGCGGAAAGTGGGTGTGTGGGTATTACCTATACACCTCTGCCTATCCCTTCGGGGACCCCTGTGGGGGTATATATATATATTTATCTTAGTAATATTATAGAGCCGCGGTGGCCGAGTGGTTCGAGCAGTTGCCTGCGACGCAAAGGTCGCAAGTTCGAATCCCGACTGTACCAATGAGTTTTTCTGAACTTAAGTACAGTGATTAGTCACACCACCAGCTTTACGGTGAAGGAAAACATCGAGAGGAAACCTGCATACGTCTGAGAAGAAATTCAAAGGCGTATGTATGGACGTGCTTGAGTAACGGCGATGGACTCGCCATCTGTCACGTTGGCGCCTAATATACCTCTGGCGGAAAGTGGGTGTGTGGGTATTACCTATACACCTCTGCCTACCCCTTCGGGGACCCTTGTGGGAAGGCGTGAGGATATATTATTATTATTTTATAATATTATAAATAAAAAAATTGTTCAGATGCTGTTGAGTTTATTTGTTCCTCTAACATTGGATTAAATTTGACAGAGATTATGTCATGGTGGCCGAGTGATCCGAGTTGTTGCCTGCAACACAAAGATCGAATCGAAAACCCCTTCAGAAACCCTTATGGGAAGGCGTGAGGATATATTATCTTTATTAAGTATTATAAAGATAATAGAGTATTAGCCCAGATTAATACATAGGAAGGAAATCTACGTACTAAATAGAATTTAACGCACTTAAAACTGCGGGGTACGACGTGTATATAATATGAGTAGCATATTCTTAGCGATACCATCGATAGCCTGTCGCGTTCTGCTTACATAAGTCACATTAATGAACCCTAATTTTGTACTTGGGAAAACTCATCAGAAGTCCATTAAGCTCTGACATTACGCGTGTAAGTCCACCATTATCCATAATTCAGGCAGACCATAAAAACAACTCATTGATTTGGTCACAGTAGTTTGTTGATGCGTAGCTCCTACCCGACTACTCTCGAAAACACCAAATTTTATATACATGCATATATTTCATCACGCCGAGTCACTAACAGGGTAGGCAGAGAGTATAGAGCGCCAGTTCTCTCTAGAATTTTCATTCCTCTTTCTCTTCGCCCGAATTCATCAGACTCTTCATACATGCTCGCCGGTGTTATTTATTTATTTATTTAAAGTTTATGCACAATTTCAGTACAATGGTGGACTTAATGCTAAGGCATTTTCTCCCAGTCAACCACCCTTGACAGGAGAAACATTGAAGCGGGTGTGCATAGAAATAGATACATATTAATAGATACTTATATTTATTATACATAATTATACATTATTATTAGATGTAAAAATAAAAATATGGATGAAAAAAAAAATTAAAAAACTTACAACAAACATAAACATATGACAGTAAATATTATAATAGCTAACATAAGTGAAGTTGGAGTTGTGAACGTGCCCTATGACTCTTTTTTTTATATGAACCGATCTGTGTCGTAGAAATGTAATTCGTCGAGAATTTGTTTCTTGGGTGTATCGTGGGTTGTTATTATGTAAGAATGTAACGTGGGTGTGTGGATACTTATACACCTCTGCCTCCGGGGAGCCTTGCGGGAAGGCTTCAGGATTACTCATTATTATTATATGTGTTCTAGTACACAGATCGCTATATTTGCGTCCACTTTATGCGTACGTATGTCAGAGGAAGCATGAAAATAGCTGACATTCAGTTGAGATGCGTTCCAGTCGAAAAATGTGCGACGGAACGATAGTAGATATCTGCAATGAAGAGATACGAAACAACTGGCATGAACGAACTGGCATATTTGATTGTAAAGATGAAGAAAGGTATGTTACGTCTGTTTGGATATATAGAAAGGATGAGTGAAGAGTATTTGTGAGTGTCTGTGTAAGGGGCCTTTTATAGGACTCGGGAATAGGACAAATCCATACAAATTGAACGACACATATATCTTATTCTTTGGGCTCTTAAATACCTAGTAGCCCTTGGCGAGATTGAAAAGTATATGACCACCAAAGAACCCACTTTCATCCGTGTCCATGGTGATAGCGAGACCATCCCCGTTACTCAACCACGACTATACATTGTATATTGTAAATACATACATACATATTATCACGCCTAGTCCGTAACGGGGTAGCCAGAGAGTATATAGCGCCAGTTCTCTCTTTCTCTCTAGACTTACATACCTCTGTCGCTTCGTCTACATTTATCAGTCTCTTCATACATGCTCGTCGGTTTCATATAATATGTAAATAATGTTTATAATTATTAAATATTTATTTATATATTATTAAATGTGTTAAATATACCTACAATAAATAAATAACCATCCCAATATAGAACTGAACCTGAAGCCGCTAGCTTCGCAGCTATACTCGAGGTCTGAGAGCAGTTTTCCCGAAACGGTTTCATTTTCTATCACACCCGGGATCCCTACAGTCGTAGGTCGACACGAAAGCATGCCAGTGTAAATAGGACTGAAAGTCGAGTGAAAGTTATCCAACTCTTATCAGATTGAGTACCTTATGGCAAACGAATGACTCGTAATAAGATTGGCTCAGTAGATTATTGCGATCGGTACATAAATATTAATAGAATAATAGCCGTAGTGGACGAGGGGTTCCGTTATAAGTCGGCTACAACGCAAAGATTGCAAGCTAAATCCCAAGAGTACCAAGGAGCTTTCTGAATTTAATTTTAGACAAAATCTGTTTCTATTCATGCTATATATTCGTCGCTATATATAGACGACCGTCTGGTCTAGTGGTTAGAGCTCCTGACTGCGGAACTTGAGGTCGCGGGTTCGAATCCCGCTGAGGGCAAATATTTGTGTGATGAACACGAGTGTTTTTTACCTTAGTCTTGGATGTCCTATGTATTTATGTATATATATCTATCTATCTATATAAGTAAATATATCGTTGTCTAGGTACCATAACACAAACTTTGCTTAATTTGGGACTAGGTCAATTTGTGTGGAATTATACGAAAATAACATTGGCTGTGAACAACTTTCCCCGCAGCTGATGTCATTGCTGTGCGATCCATATCTAATTGCAATGCATAAACCAGATCAGCATTGTGTCCTAGAGGAGTGTGCGGACGTCTAGTCGCACCATGAGCATACGTTTGATAAGAAATTCAAATACGTATGTATAGTCGTGCTTGAGTAAAGACTCGGCATTTGTCACGATGGCACCTAAATATACCTATGCTCGCTTTAAGGAATAATTTCAGTAGTTCGAACGTGGTCTTCCTCTACCTATTCTTTCACACACTTTCGCATTGTACATATATCTTTATTGTACATTTTGCTCTTTTCCATATTTTTTTTGTATTGTAATTTAATTGTATTTCTTTGTTTTATTATATTTAATATCTGTTTCGTCAATCTTTCTTCACTCATCCTTTCTATGTCTTTCTACATAGAAAGGATGAGTGAAGAAAGATTGACGAAACAGATATACAAAGCAAAAGTGTGTGCAAGAAGAGGCAGAGGAAGGCCACGTTCCAACTACCTGGATCAAATAGATCGGACTCTGAAGGACGGGAACGTTAAGATTACTCGAAACCGACGAGCATGTATGAAGAGACTGATGAATGTGGACGAAGCGAAAGAGGTATGTAAGTCTAGAGAGAACTGGCACTCTATACTCTCTGCTTACCCCGTTAGGGACTTGGTGTGATGATATGTATGTATGTATTATATTTAATTGTAATGCCATTTTGTTATGGGTCAAGTACCTGAATTTTTTTTTTTTATCTTTATATCTTTGTTTACTCATGATTTCCATATAAGTTAACAGTGACAGTAGTTTCTAATACTGTGCCACGCGGGTTCACATAAGTTATTCTTCTGGTATCCTATGTTGTATATCTAGAATACCTTATGTGGTATTTTTGGAATACCTATGCCGATTTCGATAAGTTTTTGTATTCAAGCAAACTATGCCAATTATAATACCTATTACTACTTACTTTATACTAGTAACTATACCAACTGAATAACATGACAAAGGCACAGAGAGACCTATGGAGCCGCTCATACAAAGAACCCAATTGAGTGTGACGCAGTTAGAGGCACCTGTTCCCTAACAATACACTATGATTTACCTTTAATAAGGACTGCTGGCTCTTTGTGTATACACTCTCAAAGGAATGGAGACCTCTGTAAGGCCTAATAACTCCACAGGTTTCTCCTGCAGGACGTAAAGTGCGGGATATTAATGTATATGATATATCCTCACGCCTCTCCAAAAAGAGTCCCCGAAGGGGTAGGCAGAGGTGTATAGGTAGTAAACACACACCCACTTTCCACCAGAGATATATTATAGGTGATAATGTGACAGATGACGAGTCCATCGCAGTTACTCAAGCACGACTATACATACACCTTTGAATTGCTTCTCAGACGTATGCAGGTTTCCTCACGATGTTTTCCTTCACCGTAAAGCTCGTGGTGTGACTAATCACTGTACTTAAGTTCAGAAAAACTCATTGGTACAGTCGGGATTCGAACTTTGTGTCGCAGGCACTGCTCGAACCACTCGGCCACCACGGCTCTTTTGTATATCGTATATCGGAATTATATATCTTAAAAATATCGATAAAAAAGTCCGCGATGGAATATATGTATTTATCTCTAAACTCTAAAGGATTTTTATCATACCATTACATATTACATATGCATTGCACCCGTTGCAACCGAGCGAAGCCGGGGTGGGCCGCTAGTATTAATACACATTTATGTACAGAGTGGGTATGTGGGTACCCTATAAACCTCTGCCTACCCTTCGGGGACCCTAGTGGGGAGTAAGGATGTACACCAAAGTTATCAAAGCTTTCCAATTAAAAAGAACAACTTTAATTTTTAATAATCGACTTTAACTCGCAAACACTGCAACTGACGTACTATACACCTCTACAGATACACAGCTCAATTGACCTGGTTCCAATTACTGCTTGACCGATATTCAAATTGGACGACTTAATAGCCACGATTGTGCGGATAAATCGCATTTGTGTTGTTTTAATACGAGCTTACCATTAATAAAACATAATTTACATGCTTATAGTGATAAAATAGTTTGTTTACCATGAAATATTAAGGAATGTTGCCAGCCAGAGGTTCCTGCAGGGTCGGTGGTGTTGCAAGCGTCTATAGGCGCCGGTAACCGCTTCCCATCAGGGGTTTTGCTTGTAATTATAATCTTGAAACTCTCTTAAGAGAGGTAGGGCATAACGGGTTTCCCGTTCGAATTTGGAGCTGCCCGACTGGGGCAGGATCTCCACCTTATAGAAGTCCGTAGCCAAATAAACCGTAGCCGTATTTTTTAGTGCTGTGTTCCTACGCGGTGAATAAGGTTTCCAATATGAGCTCCTTTGGGAGGGAGGAGATTGTGTAGAGATATATTGTGTTAATAGCAGAGGGATTAGTCCTGTTATGCAGCCAACACAGTATAAACCCTGAACACAGAGTGGCAACGCGCAAGTGATACTTCGGTATCGTGAGCGTAAATAGGCTACGGTAACCGTTTCCCATCAGGTGGGCCGTATGCTAGTTTGCAACTCTTGATGTATAAAGATTTTACTTTGGTACATTCATTTTTAATTTTGTTTATACAAATCTAACTTCTAAACATAGGAAACTGCTCAGCAAAGGCAGAACATTAGGCAAGTACCTTCTAACAATATTTGATGGGAGCGTCACGCGTACTAAGCCAGCGAGCATGTACGAAGAGACATCAATGTGGATCTGGCCGAAGGTGTGTGGGTACTACCTGTATACTTCTGCCTACCCTTTCGGGGCCCCATTGGGAAGGCGTGAGGATAACAAATGTAATTCTTTTTTACTGTACTAACTAGTTAATATAAAACTGTGTGGTATTAAAAAAATATAGTCTATCCTGCATCAGCAGTGCCGGCCGTATATCACGTAGGCACGTTGCCTCGGGATACCGATTTGGGACAGATATTTTATCTGTAAGTAGTTAGTTTCAACTGTTCTTTGTAAATAAATGCTAATTGTTGTTATTGTAAATAAACGTAGAGTTAGAAAATATATATGTCGGAGAAACACTTCTCAACGACATCATCTATAGTGGTTGAGGACTTGGTGGGCGTCATGAGGGTAAAGTGCGAGCACAAAACACGATGATTATAGTTTTCACAATATTTAATTTCGTCTCAGCACGTTAGATCACACAAAATCACAGTTACACATTCAAGCCGATAACTAATAGCCAGAAAGAGAAATTATAACTATTAAGACCGAGCAGTGAGTTCAAAGCGCCACTCTTTAACACCACTAGCGAACCAACTTCAAGGATCAAACTCGATCCGTCTCCACTCCACGACTGACCCCCTAACAACTGTCAAACTGCCTTATAAAGACAGCGCCTCGACCTCACTCAAGCCACGTGCTCTGCTCTGATTGGTCATTACTTAAATTACGATAATAATGTTATTTAGTCTAGGAAAAACGTAACTTATAAAGTAAGATCAAATTAAAAGTTATAAGAAGCTTTAACAATTTCAATTAACATTAAACATTGCCACTTTGTGTTAAACAGTAATTCAGTTGACAATGGCTACTATCATCATTATAATCAACAAGCAACTCCTTCAATGGCTTCCTCCGACACGGCCGTCCTGACATATCACACGCCCTCGTGTGATGTTGAAGGCCGCGCATCATCATTATCTGAAATAAGATATTTTGGTATAGTTCGGCCACTCCTGACTAAGAAAATATCAGAACCTCAATAACCTCAGTGCTACACATTTCTTTCAACGGCCACCACGCCCTTAACTAGTTTTACTTTCAATGGCCACCTCGCCCTTAACTAGTTTCACTTTCAATGGCCACCTCGCCCTTAACAAAACTATGACAAACTTTAACCATCTACTTGGTACTAAAATACCTTAAATTAAATTTCTACGCTTTATCACACAATAGTACATTTATGATCAGTCATTCGAACAGAAGGTATTATACGAAAATCTTTCATCTTACGTGACATGACAGCAACAATCTAAAAAGAACGGTTTACTTTTATGTGGAACGGGACCTAGGATGTAAAACATTAAAATAGACACTAAACACTTAGCAGAGCCCTCAGGTTAATAGTTACCATACAGAGCCCTCGGGATGTATGACTGGCAGAGCCCTTAGGGTACCAGATTTCGTCAAGTACAGAGCCCTCAGGATGTACCACAGGCAGAGCCCTCAGGGTGCCCAAACAACAACGCAGCAATAAGCGGTAACACAATTAGGCTATCAGGGGGCTATAAATTAATACGCGCAGAGCCCTCGGGATGCGCACCATTCATACCCAAACCGCATACTCATACTCACATTCAAAGAATCCAGCGCAGGTTTCAGGCGTCCATTCGCCTTTCCATAATACCATGTATCCAGTCAGCTGCCTGACTAGTCTTTCTATAAGCACCTGCTTATAGTTGGGAGCTCATATCTATCATTAGGAGTAGTAACTTTATAGGGACCTCGTCTACTATGCGTACTAACTAACGCGTCTATTTATAAATGCTCGGTCTAACCTGA
>JACCPG010002988.1:0-15338 GCA_016069955.1 Drepana arcuata | reverse complement strand
TCTGTCACGTTGGCACCTAATATACCCCTGGCGGAAAGTGGGTGTGTAGGTATTACCTATACACCTCTGCCTACCCCTTCGGGGACCCTTGTGGGAAGACGTGAGGAGGAAGAGCTTGATATTAAACACATTTTTGTGATCTTCAACAATTCACATGTATTACATTGGATCAATGGAGATAAGAAAGATGAATCGTTAACTACAGTCGTAAGCTTTGCTGAAGACATTCCTATACTTTCACAACACGCGTGTGCACTGTGCAAAGCTCCCAGTCATAGAACTAATTTGGCAAGCACTCACCAAAAGCTATAATGACTGTGCGTTGACGTAACGTGTAGACATGTTTAACAATACATATAGGTCAACTAGTATTTCTTGATACTGACCGCCTAAGGTTAATTTTTACTTGAATTCAGATGAAGGTGAAGGTGAATGACGGTGACGGAAAACATCGAGACCTGCATACATCTGAGAAGAAATTAAAAAAAAAAAAAGGCCTACGTACAGTCGTGCTTGAGTAACGGCGATGGACTTGCCATCTGTCACGTTGGCACCTAATATACCTCTGGCGGAAAGTGGGTGTGTGAGTATTACCTATATACCTCTGCCTACCCCTTCGGGGACCCTTGTGGGAAGGCGTGAGGATATATTATAATATATTATTATATAATTGATTTCATTATTTCATATCACTAAGCAGTACTTTGTTGCGGTTGTATCTAACATACAATATTACACAATGTATGAATTACAGTACACTCTAAATGTATACATACGTTTGTATACTATGATTTCCTATAATTGAGGAAATACAAGGAACCTTCCATACATACATTTTGTCTTAAAATATTTGTTAGAAGTCGTATCCTACAAATGTTATTAATGGGAAAGTTTCTGAGGATTTTTGTTACTCGATAACGTCCGAATTGTCAAATGGAATTAAATTACGTATATACATATAATAAACCCCGTACAGGAATAGATTATTATACAGCAGGATTAACATACATGTCATATTTCATTCCAGAAACGCGTTCTGAAACACAAAGTTAAATTTAGAGTGAATGATATAAGACGTAACTGGTCCTTTCCGACATCGTAACGCAAAACTATATTGTTAGTTAATCAGTTAAAATGAAAGTGCTAGTCGTGTAGGCGTGGCGTGGGACCAGACACTATAGCAGTTCGTATGTGGGTGCATCGGTTATCAAGGACGACAACCCACCCACGTCTAACCCAACCTAAGTAAGTGACGAACTTTATATGTTAATGTCAAACCTCGGCGAAATCAGACAAAGTGATGTCACCGGTCGAAGACCTTTGGAATGTGGCTTGCCAAGTATTTCTATACAACTCTTCACTTTGACTATAATTTCTCCAAGTTTTTTTTGTTCATTTTTTTTTTATACAACAAGAGTGGTAAACAAGCTTACGACCCATCTGATGGGAAACGGTTACAGCAGCCTATTTACGCTCACGATACCGAAGTATCACTTGCGTGTTGCCACTCTGTGTTCGGATAGTTATAGTGTGTTAGCAGCATAATGGGTTTAATCCCTCTGCTTCCAACACAATGTAACAATCCTCCCCCTCCCCAAGGAGCTCATTACTGGAAACCTTATTCACCGCGTAGGAACACAACACAAAACATTTTGTTATTTGGCTACGGATTTCTAAAAGGTGGAGGTCCTGCCCCAGTCGGGCAGCTCCGAATTCGAACGGGAAACCCGTTATGCCCTACCTCTCTTAAATAGTATCTCAATAATTGTATTCGAGGTCTTGGAAACAAAATTGATTTTATGACATCGATGGGCCGTTTGCATTTGCGCTACATATACATAGTAGGTGAAGAAATGTCAAAATGTTGATTACTTCCCAGCAGTTGATCATCCTCAATCCTAGATATTCTCTCTGTCTACTCCATTGAGAACATGGCGTGATTTCGTGTATTCTTGACGTCCCCTACCTTCGGTATCCGATCGATTTGGTCTAGGTAATTGAAACGAGGTATTTCTTTATTATCTTTTCTATCAGACACTTCTGTGTCGAAAACCTTTTTGACTGAACCTTCATCAACTTCTTTTAAAAAAGTTTTATCTTGGAGCACTTTGATTCTTAGACTAGGTCATTTGTTTACATAGTTTAGAAAAACCAGTTGTTCATTAGAATTGCAACCTGGACGTTCAAATTACCATATGTGAAGTATTTGTTTTGTCCATTGATAGTCGGCGCTCGTCAGCGCATCGGGGCCATAGAAAGTTGTTCATCTTGACAAAGCTGAAATTGACCATACTGAGTCTGTGTAGGTGTGGATTTGCATGACAATAACAAGGTACTACTAGAGTGGACACTTTCGACGTCTGAGGTACTCAGATAAATAAGAAATCATCACATTGAGGTTGACAAAGTAATTGAAGTCAGAACTCTTGAATATACGGTGTTGGTCTTCCAAGATAACGATCCAGACTGCGCACAGAATTATGGAAAGAGACATTTCCGTTAAACAATAAAAGCCACAATATCTGGGTGCAGCCGTGGGGCCATTCACAAGCATTCCCATGACGATTACACAGTTAAACCAACTGTTGGCTGCTCGTATTGTCAAGTCGACCTTAGCAATGTTACAGTGACAAGAGAAATTTTAACGTAGAGCATGTAGAGCAAAGGATTTTGGAGAAAACAATTATGAATAACGAACGAATGTCAGCGGTAGTTGAGTATAATAGGTTTGCTGATGCTATGAAGGCTTTGATGGGTTACTGATACGAGTTCGCAAATTGAACTTATCATGCATACTTTTACATCATTCTATTTTAGTAAAGTGGAATGTGCTATTGACGCGACGTTAACTTAAGGCAAACAACTTGGTTGTTGCCCATTTGTGAATTATATTCGGAAACCTAATAATTGCGTTAATCAACGTTTTAATTTATACAAATCTATTCACACTATATGCCATATGAAAACAGAATGAGTGGTGGATCTCTGACATAACCTAGACGGGACCTGTAAGCTCTGCAACCTTTCGTGCCTTTTTAAGGGCAAAGTGAATGAATTAACTTGAGACCTATGATGACAATATTACAGTAAGGCGACGGTGCCGGGTCCTGTTACACCTTAATAAGTTTTTAATAGGCTTGTAAGTTCAATACGTTCTTAATAAGCTTTATAGGTTGGCACCTTAATAATTTTATTTATTAGGACTTATTAAGGTTCCAAGCCGTCGATTCGCCTGAAAGCATAACTATACATACTATACATCATTCATGTATGAAGAGACTGATAAATGTGGACGAACGAAGCGAAAGAGGTATGCAAGTCTAGAGACAACTGGCGCTCTATACTCTCCCTCTCCCTAACGGGACTTGGCGTGTGATATGTATCTATGATAAATCATTAAAATTCTAAAAAAAAGTCGCAACTGGTCTGGACTCTTAAAATTTTCTTTGTCCTCGAAAGGGTAGGCAGAGGTGTGTTGTAACACGCCCTATTTTTTCCGGAGATTTCTGTTTGCATTTGTCATTCTTATTTCCGATGAGACATGACAGTCGTTAGGGTAAGCTAAGAACAAGAAACAGGAATGCATCGTACGATTAATTACTTGTAATCACAAACCGGTTGTGAGTTCAAAGGCGGGTCACGGTAAAAGTCCACGCTATCGATCAGATTCAATGATTCAATATTAAGACTAGACGTTCTATGAATACGGATTTAACTATGCTTCAATTTGTGGGTAGAAAGTGACGAGAGATATGAAGAAAGTTAAATTCCATTCGGTCGAGTAAGGTATGTTAACATGTATGTATTCAAGGCATTGATGACCGCAATACAACATAATGGGATCCGATAAAACCTAATCTTCTACTACTCTATGGTTATTAAACCGCAGAGATATATTAGCTGTGCCGCGCGGTTTATAAATATATCTCCACGCCACCCACAAGGGTACGCAGAGGTGTATAGGTAGTACTCACACACCCACTTTCCGCCAAAGATATATTTTAGGTGCCAAAGAGACAGATGGCGAGTCCATCACCGTTAGTCAAGCACGACGATAGATCCATCGCACACGCCTTTGAATTTCATATCAGACGTTTGCAGGTTTCATCTCGAATTTTTCCTTCATCGTAAAGCGGATGGTGACTAATCACAGTACTTAAGTTCAGAACACTAATTGGTACAGTCGGGATTCAAACCACTCGGTCACCACGGCTCTTAAAAATGTATTACATTATCAGGCTCGTGTAAAATTTATTTCATTGATAGTTTTATTACTACCCCATTTATTTCAATCATCATTATCATCATAATCTGTAAGCCTAGAGAAGTAGCGCTATAAGATCTCTACTCTGTGAGGTAGGCAAAAATATTCGGCGCGAGGATCTAGAGTTGACTGCAATTCTCGACTTACGGACCTCTTGCGGTTTATCCACATACAGACATACGTAAGGTCCTTCACATATGCATGCCAGTTTTGGGTACTTTTCACGTTTCCATTGGACGATTCTCCATTACTACTCACAAACTTTAAAGTAGAAAGACATCAAGGGTACTGATATTAAACTATCATACAATTTCGAAATAAGAACTTGATTAAATCTGATCTTCATTTGTTTATACGTTTGCTGGTAGTTGATCAAGCGAACAGGTAGTGCGTAACACGACAACCGCCAATCAACACCACTACTACCATACTACTACAGAGTAACAGTACATATACCGTAGCACGTGGAGATTGGCAATTTCACGGCCACAGTGGGTCGTGACACGATGTTAAGTTTACCATTTTTGGGCCCATATAAAGCTGATATGTTTGTCACTTCTGGTACCTATTCTATGAAATTATCTGTTATATAATTTAGACTTCAATACAGTAAAAAAAAAGATAAGAGAGAAGAGAGAATATAAGATGAACCTGGGCTAATAACCTTAACTTATCATCACCGCTCAAGATGCTAAAAGGATAGAAGGTATGAGGGGACTATAAATCATTGGCATTAATTACTATCGACTTGAGCCTCTCAAGTCAGCACCTGGGCCTGTGTCACTACATAGTTCCTTGGTCCGAATCCTTATTTAAGAACACAAGTTCAGACATTGAACTACAAATCTACCATTACAAGGAGGGCACAAATGGCCTCCTGTTTAAAATTGACGTTGCCAGATTCAAGCAGTACTTACAGAACAAAACAGCCAATTGGCATGCTTCTGGGTAGTATTGTGTTTTTGCGGTTAGTATTTATTTTAGCATTCCACATGAAACAGCGCTACCGGTAGAAGGAACGCTCATCTCTTGGAACAACGCACAATTAACAACTCCTTTTTTAATCTCTCATAGCGTGAGTTGCAGGAACTTGCTATTTAACCAAACAATAGCGAGATAAAAGCCACCAACTACTTTTACTACCCTTAGCTATAGCTAAGAACACTCCTTGCTTACCCAAACAGATCCGTACCCTGCTACCCCGATCTCGGATGGGATCTCGGCTTAGACCGTTCCTGGTTCGCTGGACTGGCTTAGGGGCTGGGCTGGAAATTACGGCTCAGAGCTTCTAGGCAAAATCCATTTCTGCCATACATTAGATAGCGTGAGCGTGAACAGAAAAGGATTTCGGCTAAAGCCGCAGGTAAGGCGTAAGCCTATACACAATAGGCTACGGTAATCGGATGTCGTAGGGCGAGCCGTACGCTTGTTTGCCGCCTTTGTAACATGTCAATGAAATATAGTAAAGAAAACTTCGTGACCAAGTAACCGTGGCCATTATTTCGCATTTTATATTTAATTATACATATTTTATTGTACCCATTACGGACACTTACATATTTAATTAATTTAGAGAGAATACGAGCGATGGGCGAGTGGTTCTACTCGTCGCCTACAACGTAAAGATTATAAGTTCGAATTCCGTCCGACAATTAATTATATCACGACCTTTACGGTGAATAAAAACACCTGCATACTATTCAGAAGAAAACAAATCCAAATGATTTTTCCGGACTTGAATAAAGGTAAAAAAATTGCAATATCGATTCGTTATCAAGATTAATGCATTTACAACTATTTTCTTTTAAGTGAGATTATATCTCCGTCAACGTGGTGTCTACAATTATTTATTTATTTACACACACACTAACATCCTTAAAAGAAAATAATAATAATAATAATAATACCCCCCCGGGGGTCACCTTGACGTGGTGGGGGGGCTTAAGGGGAGGATGATTACCCTAATTTTTTAGGAGGTACTTAGAAATCAATTACACCTTGACTACTCTTCCCCGACCAACGATCCCAAAACCAAAAACCAAACCATGATAACACGAAGCAAAAAGACTAGGCCCCAAGTTCCCGGCGGCCCCATCAGCTGTGCCAGCTCTGACGAAAGCAGGCCCGGCTCTGGGACCAGGGGCGCATACAATCTCCGGGCGACGTGCTCCCGTCAAACGACCATGGCTTGTACAACGGACTCAGAATTGCAATGCGAAATAACTTCAACTCCATCCTCAACTTTTTCCCAAGATCCCTTTTCCCGATCCTCACCTACACTATCCTCAAATAGTATACCTCTGGAGGATGTTGCACAGGAGACAATTAATGTCGCAAATACTGTGCCCACCACCGGTGCAATGAATACGCGTAAAAAATGGACGACTGAGATGAACAAGTTCATACTGCGTAATTATTTACATTTAACGATGATGGAGACTGATGTCAAAGGGTATTTACCATTTTTACACGCAAAATTTATAGAAAATTTTCCAGACATGACAACCGTATCAAGGCAAAGAGTAGGAGACCAAAGAAGAGCAATAGTTCGCAAACAGCTACTACCGCAACAAACTATCGACGAAATTACTCGTGAAGTTCAGGCTACAATACAACATTCATATAGTAACACGCACCACCTAAATACAGATAATATTAACATACAAAATACACAAACAATGCCATTGTCGCAATCAGGTCAAAGAATGAGGTGGACTGACGAACACAATGAAGCTATAATAAGATCTTATTATAAAATCACTAAACTAGAAACTGATAGAACCTCTTACAGAAAGAATCTTTATCAAGATTTCATAAGTATTTTCCCAAATTTAGCACATTTATCAGAACAACGAGTGGCAGACCAACGGAGAGCCATAATAGAAAATAAATACTTTACAGAAGAGAGATTAAATGCAATAAGGCAGGAAGTGCGAAGTGAAATAGAACCAATAGATTCATTTGATGAAATAGGCAGACGGGACCAAGACTACCTTAACCATATAGACGTAGACGTTACCACATCACAGATACAAGATGAAACAGTTATTAATATACCACAATTTAATACGGAACTAAGCAGTAAAATAGACGCTAGTTTTGATCATGCATTAATATATTACACGGATACATTACCCACACAACGACACTATATACCTAAACAAAAGAGTTCCCGAAGATTAGCCTCTATAGTACATTACATAAATACTCAAATTTTACCGAAACTTGTAAATTCTGATACGGACTTCAATACATTCCAAACAATAATCTATTGTGCAGCCTGGACTGCAGCTAAAATAAATGGAGCTAAAATAAATATACCACCAGTAACGGAAACAACAAATACTGTTAGTCGAAAAATTAAACCAAAATGGCAAATCAGATTAGAGCAGAAGATAGAGAAACTTAGAGCTAATATAGGGAGATTATTACACTACATCAACGGCAACCGAACAGCCAGTCTAACAAAGCATGTCGAGGATATCTTAAAAAACTACAAAATTCACACATCACACGAGGAACAAAACACAGAATTATCACAGTTTCTAGATACTTTAAAACAAAAGCTAGCTGTTGCCAGTAGCCGCCTTAAGCGATATAAAACATGTACACTACGCAAAAGTCAAAATAATCAGTTTATTATAAACGAAAAACAATTTTACCGTAAAATACGAACTACTACTTCCAGTCATCAGGAGAATACAACGACACCAACACCAGAAACAGAAGTCTTACACAGGTATTGGTCACAGCTATGGGGTAGCTCCATTGAGCATAATGACAACGCGGATTGGATACAGGAAGAAACTACTAGAGCCAGTAACATTGAATCGATGGAATTTACACATATACCAACTGACACGTTTCACGATGTTATAAGAAAACTTCATAACTGGAAAACGCCTGGATCTGATTTCATACACAACTACTGGTACAAACACTTTACAAATATACACCCCTTTCTTTATAATTATATCAATGACTTTATACTTAATCCACACACCATACCAGAATACATTACTGCGGGAATAACTTTTATGTTATCAAAAGACCAAAGTGATGGGAGTAATCCTGCCAAATATCGACCGATAACATGCCTTCAAACGATATACAAAATCATCACATCCTGTCTTGCCGAACTGATATATAAGCATGTAGATAATAATAGTATTCTTGCTCAGGAGCAGAGAGGATGCAAAAAATATAGCCAAGGATGTAAAGAACAACTCACAATAGACTCAGTTATATTAAAACAGGTACAAAAGAAAAAGAAAGATTTATTTACAATGTATATAGATTATAAGAAAGCTTATGATTCAGTACCTCATTCATGGCTACTAAAAGTCCTAGAAATTTACAAAATTCACCCATTTATTCGAGCCTTTCTTCACAGTACTATGACCAACTGGACAACACGACTTAAAGTAAACTCACCTTCCGAAAATGTAGTATCAGACGTAATTCAAATCAAACGAGGAATATTTCAAGGCGATGCATTGAGTCCACTATGGTTTTGTCTCTCACTCAACCCTTTATCAAATCTTTTAAATAAAACAAATATTGGATACCCCTTCTTGAGCCAAAATCCTACAACAGATACATCAAATACCACGTTAGACTATTATTCTTTAAATCATCTATTATATATGGATGATATAAAACTTTACGCTGTTAAACAAGAGGATATTAGCACACTTGCCCAAATCACTGAATTTTTTTCAAGAGATATCTGTATGGAATTTGGGATTGATAAATGCAGACTTAATTCTGTAAAAGCTGGGCAGATCCATTCACACCATTACGAACTACAGAGCGGAGAACAGATAAAATCATTGAACGAAGATGAAACCTATAAATACCTGGGATACGCACAATCCAAGCACGTCAACCACAAGGCAATAAAATCCTCATTAAAAGTACAATTTAAACACAGACTTAACTCCATAGCAAAATCATACCTTTATTCTAAAAATACTATTAAAGCTATTAATACTTATGCTGTGCCTATACTAACTTACTCCTTCGGTATAATACATTGGTCAAAAACAGAACTAAAGACATTACAACGATTGATTAACCTCACTCTTACTAAGAATAGAAAACATCATCCCCGATCTTGTGTGCAAAGACTAACGATCCCGAGAAAACAAGGAGGCAGAGGCTTGATCGATATAGTAAACCTACACAATAAACAGATTTCAAATCTCCGATCCTACTTCCATAACAAATCACCAACATCCACGTTGTACAAGGCAATAGTACTTAACGATCTAAAGTTCACACCCTTAAACTTGCAAAATATAGGTCCCCAAAAGAATGAAAAACTAACTGACATACAGACAAAACTTGATGAATGGGCCCGCAAGTCTCTACATGGAAGACATTACAACGATTTGAACCAGCAATACGTCGACAAAATAGCGTCGAACGAATGGCTCAAACGTGGAGAGTTATTCCCGGAGACAGAAGGATTTATGCTTGCAATCCAGGATCAAGTAATAGAAACACGAAATTATCAAAAACATATAATGAAAATAGCCAACACCACAGATATCTGCCGCCGCTGTCAAGCACCTAATGAAACCATCCAACACATCACAGGATCCTGTAAAGCAATAGCTCAAACTGATTACAAGCACAGACACGACCAGGTTGCAAACATAATACATCAAAAGATGGCCATTAAGCATAAACTGATCTCATTACCTTCTGTACCATACTATAAATATACACCACAAACAGTCCTTGAAAACTCCACGCACAAACTTTATTTTGATAGAGCCATACTTACTGATAAAACTGTACACTATAATAGACCTGACATAACACTTATAGACAAGGTAAACAAAACAGCTCAACTGATAGATATAGCAGTCCCTAACACCCATAACCTACAAACAACCATAGCCGAAAAACTAAGCAAATACATTGATTTAAAAGATGAAATAGCGCGCTTGTGGCATCTACAAAAAGTTACCATAATTCCAATAGTAATTTCCACCACCGGCGTCATCCCTAAACAGCTGCATCAATCCATAGCCACAATACAACTACCTAAACTCACCTACCTCAATCTACAAAAAGCAGTCATCCTTAATACTTGCCGTATCACCCGAAAATTCCTTCAAATAGATCGACCTTTGACATCAACGAACAACTTTTCTTAAATAATAACCACTTGGCTTCGGCCCGTGGATATTATAAAAACGCCGGCAACAATGCCGAGAATATTTAAAAAATATACATAAAATAATAATAATAACATTAATAAACTAATTTACAATATAACAAAATACACTTTAAAAACTTATGTTTATCAAATAGTTTCTAAGAATTTTCTAACTGTTTCTGCGAGTTTCGGCAGGGTCTGGTGATATATATCTATATCATTAGACATGGTGTTGATCAAACTAATGGCTCTCGAATTATAGCTCGATGTATGTTTAATTTTCTGACTTGGCTACGTTTATGGACTATTGGATAGTTTGAGATTAACAACTTTTGCCGGCTCATTTGCTTATTTATATAAATGTCTTTTAGATTACGGCAAAGCTATAAAATAACAAGGATCTCGATTTCTGCTGCAAGAGTTAGGGCATTGTCATGGCATCAGATTGTTCATGCAGTTGGCCAAGTTCCAACTGCTTAGATCAATCAAATCGATCAAGGATGGGAACGTATTGCAAAGAGTACTGCTAAAGAGCCAGTATGAAGACACTGAAGAATGTGGATGAAGGCTTGTAAGTAGAGAGAACTGGCGCTCGACTTTGCCTTCCCAGTGAATGACTCATACATACATACATATCATCACGCCAAGTCCCTAACGGGGTACGCAGAGAGTATAGAGCGCCAGTTCTCTCTAGACTTACATACCTCTTACGCTTCGTCCACATTCATCAGTCTCTTCATACATGCTCGTCGGTTTCGAGTACTCTTAACGTGAATGACTCGACGTGTAATATACATACGAATAGCTTTATCAAAGTAAAATATGTATAAGTCGCGTACCTGTGATCTAGTCTAGGGTAAATAAAATATATTATCAAGTGAGCATTCATTCATCAACCTTAAGTTTGATTTAAGATACTTATCAATCACGACAATGAACACTGACGCAAATAACACTAAATGATTGAATAATTCAATTCATGTGAGCGAGCCATTCGCTAATAACTAACCTGCAGGCCTTGCGAAATGGATGGCGTGAGTGTAACGACCTCTGGGCATATCATATTTTTATTGATGTTTCATCATTCATTTTCCCGTCGACATTGCACATTTTGTACAAACAAAACACCAAAAAATTAAGGGTCAGGAGAAACTTTTTTTTGTATGTGATTCTGGGTTTATCATATTTACCTATATGTACAAGTGTCCCACTTTGTTTAAACTTCTATTCTAGACTACACTTGCAGTAGGTAAGTATCCTTACACACCTTAGTCTGTAAGCTTAGATATTTAAAATTATACCATGGATTTTAGCACAGCTTTCATCAATAGGTAGTGATTCAAGAGAAAAGTTTAATGAATAATAAAGAAGCATTTTAATATATTAAGTAGTTTATAATAGGAATGGAGCAGCAAGAATGTAGAGTACAGCTAGTTATCATAAAAGGAAGAAGTTTATACTAAAATAAGTAGCTTATCTCAGTCTATATGACAAATTACATTTTAGATTGACATACAAATACTGAATTTATCAAGATTAAACACTATTATCTTTACTTTGTAAAAGCAATTACAACTCAATTGGATGTTTGACTAAATACTGGCAACATGTAATTTTGCATATGGCTTTACGCCAGATTGGGTCAATAGCCTCGCAATGTGCATTGCAACCATGTGTTTTAAAAGGCCCTATTTTTATTACACAATTTTATCAAGTGAATTCTTCTATAAATTTTCAGATATTTGTATTTGTATTTCAGATATTCTGACAATTTTTCCTGTTAATATAAATTAAGGAAAATACCAACAGTAACCCATAAACGCACAATCCATACACTTAAGTGGATGATTTTTTTTTTAATAGAACATTTTGTTTATTATCTATACATACACCTTGATTGTGCTGAGTTGAAGTAGAGAGAAGCAGAGAGAAGAGCACTAGTCCTCTTTAAGCTTATAGCTCTCACTCTTTTATTAGACTTGAAACTCAAAATGAACAATGTTTTTTGTAATATTAACAATGTGTGATTCTGCTCTCTCTTTTTAGACAGTTGGAGAAATGTGTTAACTTTTAACTTTCAATTTTCAGGTTGCTAGTGTGTTTGTATTGCCACTTTTCATACTTTTTATTGCTAATTGACCAACACAACATACTACAGTTGTATCAAAAATAAAAAAAACCTCATAATTAATAATATATTCATCAGTTTTTTTTTATTCTACAACAATGGCAAACAAACATACGGCCCACCTGATGGGAAAAGGTTACTGTAGCCTATTTACTAATTATTTATTATATCTATCTATTTATTAATATTTATTAGTGTTGGCAGCATAAGGCTTAATCCCTCTGCTTCCAACACAATGTAACAATCCTCCCCCCTCCCTAAGGAGCTCATTACTGGAAACAGTTTAAAAATAAGTGTAAATGACAGAATTATTTTTAGACTCAGATGACCTACATTCCCACCATTACCCAGTAACATAGTATTCTACAAAATAAATCTCCAACTGAATGAATATAAATCTGTATAAATCTTCAAAATAAAGTTTAAGCAGAATAGATGAGAGGGAAAGAAATGAATGCTTCTAGCAAACAGACAGCTATATAACTGTCTCTGCACACTTCTGTCGCTTGTGACTGTGTTATTTTTAAATTGGGACAACTCCCTAGAACTGGCTCATGATATAATAAAACACCTGTTTTACTAAACTAGACTCTTTCAGTTAGCTGAGTTAGTGCAGACTTTTCTTTTCTAAAACTTTAGTTAGTGTATAGAACATTGCATCAAATATTAAAGTATCTGGTTCACACTAAAAATAGCACATTATATTGGCCTGGAAATGATAAACTTACACTTGCATGTAACGATATACTGATCGGGACGTTACCGAAGTCAGCTGAGTGCGTCAATGTAAACAATTTCAAGTGAAAACACAGGTTTTGTACGTAGTTATCGAGATATGAGCAACAGGTGAAACTGTATGCTAGAAAAACCGGCTGAAAACCACCACGACGACACCCGACCTGTATGCTTAGCCAGCGGATCCACTCCGATAGACACTTAGAAACCACACGGCTGAATAGGGAACATATCAGGTTCACCAGTCACCTCAACAATCACAACACTTGTAAGGTCTACAGAATGATAAATACCTTTTCCTTCGCTCGGCCGGCATGTTTTTGCATTGTTTTCGCGATCAACGCACCTTTACTTTCAGCCATTTCAATCACTGTTTCATTACCGTACGTCAATATTTCGATACACTATCAACTTGCAACCGAATAAGGCTGCAGCTATTTGCTGTCACACGTCAAAATCCAAATGCGTGCTATCACCGTAGTGTACTGCCGCGAATGGGAGAAATGGAGAAAAATGACACCTAGCGCCACAGAATACCTATTAGTTATTATGTCTATAGCTTGGATTAGCGCCTTCAGCCAATGCACAGACAATATATAGGTTTTCAAAAGTAGGTAAATTAGGTTTATATAAACAGTGAGCAAATGTCGTAATTGGAATATGCCAGTTGTATATTGTTAAAACCATATGGTACAAACATTGCAATTCCTCTGAGACTATTTATTCCCTTTTCATTATTTTATGTCTATGACATATTAGGGATACGTACGAACTATCTACATTAAGTCTGATGAGTGGACCTATGTATAAGAGATCAAAGGGATTGTTAAATGTTCTTATAATATAAGTTTACACTTAACAATGATTAATGTATCCATTTACTCTGTGGATACAACAAAATGTCAATGTAAATTTTGTCTATGCCAACCAATATTCAAATTTTAAAATTTGGGTTTCGACAGCATCAGAAAATATAATACGAATTAAGAAAACTGATATTAGCTGATGTTAAGCCAAAAGGAAACCTTTTAATAGAGACGTGATTTTTTATCCATTTCCGTAGCAGAACTTATATATCGTGCGAAATCATGGTAAGAACACTAAGAGAGAGAGAGAACACTATTTATGTGCTATTTTAATATCAACTTTAATTATAAACACTCGCTTTTATTTACTATAACAACAATTAACAATTCTAATTATGCTACAATCAAATGGACTTTTTAAGGAGGCGAAAACTGAACTTCAGAAGAATGCTATTGCTGCGGCTCGTCGCCTGGAGCTGGAAACTTTCCAAAGGGCTCTAGATATACAATGGTTGAACAGTCGTATGGAAGATGGTAGAATGGGACGTTGTCTCGCTTTAATACAGCGAGAAGCTGAGATGGAGAAAAACTTTCAGGAGGTAACTGTAACATGTTTGAAAATGGGGAGGAGATTCAAAATCGGTCTGCCTGTGGACGCTACGGTTTGCGCTACGGACGTCACGTTTTGCATGTGTAGAAGAACTTTGATGGTATACTTCTGCCTTTTGTCTGTACCTAAAAAGCCTGTAAGCATTGATAGAACTGGTGCTCTGCTCTCAATGTCTATCCTGTGAAGGACTTAGCTTGATATGTATGTATATCTTTACATGTAGCCTCAATGTATAATTCATACCATTACAGCGCACTGATCATGCAGCCATTGTCAATGCGCGTGCCGAAAAAGAAACAGCTTTGGGATTAGAAGTGGCCAAAGTGAAACGAG
The DNA here is from genome assembly GCA_016069955.1 of Drepana arcuata. NCBI lineage: Eukaryota > Metazoa > Arthropoda > Insecta > Lepidoptera > Drepanidae > Drepana > Drepana arcuata. The sequence goes on along the minus strand of JACCPG010002988.1, from coordinate 293 downwards.
AAGAGGCTTGCGAGTTGCTTAGACGACATTACTTGAGAGAGCGAGATCCAAGCCTGAGGGAACTGATAAAAAAAATGCAGGCTGGGTATGTCTGTCGGGATCTCAGGCAGCAGATACTGCACAATGAGTACAAAAGATTGCAGGAAAAGGTGAAATATTTTTCTCCTAATTTAATTTACAATAAGAATAAATTTTTTTTACTTGTAATTTTTTTATACAACAAGAGTGGCAAACAAGCATACGGCCCACCTGATGGGAAACGGTTACCGTAGCCTATTTACGCTCACAATACC
>JACCPG010002987.1:0-75677 GCA_016069955.1 Drepana arcuata | reverse complement strand
TGAGGTTTTATCTATAGAGACGTTATACTCCTTGAATATGAAGTATAAACATGGCAAATTTTATGCCCTGAGATTCAGATCAAAATTTAATGTAAAATTTTCGTATTTTTGATAGATAAAACAAATTTACATTACTTACAAATGAAAAAACACATCCTTCTTGATTTTTTACACTCGTCCAGTATATGTTCTGCAGTTTCTAAGCACTTAAGAAGGCATTTTTCCTAAATGCTGAATAAGTACTACGTCGTTGCCAGTCAAGCTGCGACTAAGTTGACTCAAGCCAATTACCTTGTGTTGAGTTAGCTAAGCCGAGCGCGGTAAGACGTATCTATTCTTTTTTACATCAATGCATATTACACTAAATACCACTTATCAAAGTCCAAAAGTGAAATAAAAACAAAAGAAAAAACTAAAAAAAAAATTGACAGATCTTTTCTAAATAAATTAATTTATTCAATATTGATGTTTTACTTGGCTTTATAATAATAATATAATTGAAAAATGACAGATAAATCAGAACAGAACGGTCCTTATGCAGCGTGTCGACATGAAAAGAGAGAAAAACCGAATATTATCGTTGACAATGGTAACTCTTTATTTCTTAACAAATTGATACAATTTGAACTAACTCCGCATAACTTAAAATAAGCCGAGAGTAGAACGCCAGCCGCTTTTAAATTCAACCCCATTCGTTACGAGTTTGTATTTATGACTAGCTATGCCCGCAGTTTTCCCAGCGTAATATTGAATTTCCCTGGTAGATTTTCTGGATGTGATTTTTTCCGGCTGGCACCGAAAATAATTTACGGCGAAAATTTGTAGTGTGGATACTACTTGTATCGGTCGCTTGTATATTATAAAATTAATTATACAGCAATATCACACCACGCTGACTAGCTGTGACAGCTGACAGTTATATTTCCCGCTCTTGCTCCCAGTGTTGCCATACCAGATATTTATTATACATTACACCACCTACATAGCTCCGCGTACCCCTTCGGGGACCTATGTGGGAAGGCGTGAAGCTATATTATATTTATCATCACAATACGTTTGAGAGCTGGTCTCTTGTGCGTCTCTGATGCACTCAATTTTGCTTCTACCCAGCGCAACTTCTTTGACCTCCCTATACGTCATGAGAGATTTTTTTCATTGATGTCACTAATTTAAGTTAAACTTTGTCTTCCTCTTCCTATCTACACCTCTAACTTTCCTTCTAAGGATACTTAAATAAATACCTGGGGCAATTCCCAAATTAAGCAAAGCTTGTGTTATGGTAACTACAACTAGACAACGATATATTTACTTATAATATATAATAATAATATATCCTCACGCCTTCCCACAAGGGTCCCCGAAGGGGTAGGCAGAGGTGTATAGGTAATACCCACACACCAACTTTCTGCCAGAGGTATATTAGGTGCCGACGTGACAGATGGCGAGTCCATCGCTCGCCGTTACTCAAGCACGACTATTCATACGCCTTTGAATTTCTTCTCAGAAGTATCCAGGTTTCCTCTCGATGTTTTCCTTCACCGTAAAGCTCGTGGTGTGACTAATCACTGTACTTAAGTCCAGAAAAAACTCATTGGTACAGTCGGGATTCGACCACCACGGCGTACTTATATAGATAGATATATACTTAAATACATAGGACATACAAGACTAAGGTACAAATATCCGTGTTCATCACACAAATACCTGCCCTCAGCGACCTCAAGTTTCGCAGTCAGGAGCTCTAACCACTAGACCAGACGGTCATCATAATAACTATATAATATTATTTATAAAGAGCCGTGGTGGTCGAGTGGTTCGAGCAGTTGCCTGCGACGCAAAGGTCGCAAGTTCGAATCCCGACTGTACCAATGAGTTTTTCTGAACTTAAGTACAGTGATTAGTCACACCACGAGCTTTACGGTGAAGGAAAACATCGAGAGGAAACCCGCATACGTCTGAGAAGAAATTCAAAGGCGTATGTATAGTCGTGCTGGAGTAACGGCAATGGACTCGCCATCTGTCACGTTGGCACCTAATATACCTCTGGCAGAACGTGGGTGTGTGGGTATTACCTCTGCCTACCCCTTCGGGGACCCTTGTGGGAAGGCGTGAGGATACATAACATATTATTTATGATTACAGCAACTCTAGAATCATTTTCGACCGAGTGCAACATCTTGCCGCTGTTCGAGAAGAAATATTTCGATTACGTTTTTACTAAACACTATTCGTTGCAAAGAAATAAGTTCCTTATATGCAGATGGAGAGAATTTCTTAAAACTATTGAGGGTCGGCAACGCACACCGTTCCAGTTTCCTGATGTTAAGTACGTACAAATTTTTTAAAGAAAAATATCTCAATATAAACGTAAAAATATTATCAATTCAATAACAATGTTAATAATATAATATATCCTCACGCCTTCCCACAAGGGTCCCCGAAGGGGTAGGCAGAGGCGTATAGGTAATACCCACACACCCACTTTCCGCCTATGCAAAGCCATTTTACTTACTTCCATTGAAAAAGCAGACATTCGAATTCCCGCGAATTCTAATGTCACAGTTTGTGTCAAAATGTTCAGGATTAAAAAAAAAAAAAGTAGCCAAATCGGTTCAGCCGTTTTGCCGTGAAAGAACCGCAAACATCCAAACTTACAAAATTTCACATTTATAATATCAGTATGATAGGAATACTCTTTGGATAGACTTCTGTTTGTTAATTCGTCAGCGGCTTTATTTTATTTATTTTTGTTTTATCACAGCGATTACCACTTCTATCTACACCAAAATGGATACGCACCATCGCAGTCCGTGACTCGTAGATCTCACTACCGCAACCAAATGGGCGTGGGGCCTGGCGTAGACTCACGTGGTCAGATGCCAATCCCAGACGACATGCACATCAGAAAAAGCGTCAATATAACAAAGATCTTCTATGTTCGATAAACTATACTAGATGCATTTTATCCATAGATAGTATTAAAATATTTTTAAGTTTTTTTTGTAGGTTCAGGCCAGAAAAAAACCTCGTTTTCTGTAGAGTGGATTTCCGGTACATATTTTTGTTTTTAAAACTAATTTGGTCAATGCACGTGCCAGTATTAGACAAAAATATTACCTAAATTCTATTATTATTTGTCTGTCTCTTTTCTCGAAATATTTTTCCTGTATTATTATTATTATTGATTTTGTTAATTAGATTATTTACAATTCTTTTAGAATTAATATCTATTAAGAGCTTGCCATGCACTGTGCGGTGCAGCGTATATATTCGTTACGTTTATGGCTCCATATTTTAATTTTGATAAACTAGCTATTATTATTATTCTTACCTTATATAATAAATTGAGTTAATTAATTATTCTTGCCCTTACATATATTCGTAAGTACGAGCTCATTTTTTCGTCCTATTTATGCCGATGTGACAACTCAAGTTCAGATCAATCTTTGGAATGTCGCTCTACTAAGTTTTTACCACCAGACCCAAATTTATTTTCACTTTGGTAACAATTTTAACTACACTGCTACTAACCATAGAGATGTAAACCTATTTATCAAAGCATCAAACTAGAAATTGAAAATAATTCCAGCGACTAATTTTATTTTTTTATTTGCAATACTGGAATTACATTTTTTATTAATAAGATATCTGTATAATTAAAATCCCAGTGATTTATTACTTTTGGATTATAAGGTTCCTAATTTGTTTTTTATTAACAGAATATTTTAGATCATGCTCGTCACTTTCAAAACAAAAATCTACGAAAGATGCTTGTCGCCAAACGTCGTTGTCCAAAATTATGACAGTTCGTGACAGCATTAAAAGGTACTTTTAAAAGCGGGTCAATAACTTTAGGCGTTGTTTGTACGAAGGCATCCTGTACCAACTGCTTTCAATATTTGCAAGTTTATAAATTTAAAAAGAATGTAATCTTGGCAAATTGTAGGTGGCCAGTACGTTATTATAAAGTTATTCTTACACAGATTAACAATGGAAAACAAGGAATTTTGTCGCTGTTGCCTTAGTAATTTCTGTTTTAAAGATATGTGCAATGAATATGAATTCAGGGGAGTTAAAGAAACCTACAGGGATATGTTATTAGACACATTCAATTTAAAAGTAAGTACCTATTTTTTTTTATTCTGTTTAATTAATGACCTGTCATTTAATAAATTATAAGTATAAATAAAAAAAAAATAGGCCCAAGCCAAAACAAATTGATACATGCATGGCCTTTGCTAAGCAGTGTGATAGCAATAAAAAAAGTATAATTAAAAAACAGATCAAAAAAATTGCTGAAAACAATTTAAATACCTTATCTTTAGTATTCCAATCTTTTTGTATTAGATAGTCAAGTAATTATTTATATATATAAATGTCTATTGATATAAAAAGTATTGTTATATCAATAGACATTAAATATTTAGCCTAATCCCTCTGCTGCCAACACAACAAAACAATCCTCGCTCCTCCCAAGGAGCTCATTATTCTAAACCTTATTCATTGCAGGAACACAACACAAACAATAGTGTTATTTGGCTACGGACTTCTATTAGAAGTCCTGCCCCAGGCGGGCAGATACATATACGAATGGGAAACCAATCAATCCATCAATCAATCAATCAAAAAAAAGTCAATCAACTCTCTCTCTACTCTCTAACTAGTCTACTCTCTCTGCCTACTCAGTGATAATAAGTGTTAGTGTTATGTACGCTCAAAATATGGTAAATTGTGGAAGCACAGCTCACTTGGATAGTTGTCAACTCCAGACTGGTTTTTTATTATCCTACCCTCACTTGAGTACATAACAGTTTATAAGTATTGCAGCTGAGCCAACATGAGACCTGCAGGCAGTTGATATGTGAAGACTGCATTACGAAGCTTCGGGATGCTTCAGCCTTCAGGGTCCAGGTTATGAGGGCAGAGGAAGCCATCAGACACGGTTATATTGCTTCCAATGCAACGCTGGTGGACGGTAATTGTTTAATTATATCCCATAAATATATCAAATAAAGAGGAATTATACAATATATATATATATATATATATATATATCACTGGTGTGGCAAACAATCATGCGGCCCACCTGATGGTAAGCGGTTACCGCCGCCTATGGACGCTTGTATTATAAATTATTATATAATAAACTTGGTGTGCCCGCAACTTCGTCCGCGTAGATAGTGACTGGGCAATTTGGGATCATCACGCCGAGTCCCTAACGGGGTAGGCGGAAAATATCACTCTATATCAGTCGCCGATACCTATAGTACAGGCTCTGCGTAGTTTAGGGTCAGTTGGCTTTGTGTGAGATGTCCACAATATTATTGTTGTTACATCTATATAAGTGTGTATATCAGTCGCCGATACCTATAGTACAGGCTCTGCCTAGTTTAGGGTCAGTTGGCTTTGTGTGAGATGTCCACAATATTATTGTTGTTACATCTATATAAGTGTGTATATCAGTCGCCGATACCTATAGTACAGGCTCTGCCTAGTTTAGGGTCAGTTGGCTTTGTGTGAGATGTCCACAATATTATTGTTGTTACATCTATATAAGTGTGTATATCAGTCGCCGATACCTATAGTACAGGCTCTGCCTAGTTTAGGGTCAGTTGGCTTTGTGTGAGATGTCCACAATATTATTGTTGTTACATCTATATAAGTGTGTATATCAGTCGCCGATACCTATAGTACAGGCTCTGCCTAGTTTAGGGTCAGTTGGCTTTGTGTGAGATGTCCACAATATTATTGTTGTTACATCTATATAAGTGTGTATATCAGTCGCCGATACCTATAGTACAGGCTCTGCCTAGTTTAGGGTCAGTTGGCTTTGTGTGAGATGTCCACAATATTATTGTTGTTACATCTATATAAGTGTGTATATCAGTCGCCGATACCTATAGTACAGGCTCTGCCTAGTTTAGGGTCAGTTGGCTTTGTGTGAGATGTCCACAATATTATTGTTGTTACATCTATATAAGTGTGTATATCAGTCGCCGATGCCTATAGTACAGGCTCTGCCTAGTTTAGGGTCAGTTGGCTTTGTGTGAAATGTCCACAATATTATTGTTGTTACATCTATATAAGTGTGTATATCAGTCGCCGATACCTATAGTACAGGCTCTGCCTAGTTTAGGGTCAGTTGGCTTTGTGTGAGATGTCCACAATATTATTGTTGTTACATCTATATAAGTGTGTATATCAGTCGCCGATACCTATAGTACAGGCTCTGCCTAGTTTAGGGTCAGTTGGCTTTGTGTGAGATGTCCACAATAATATTGTTGTTACATCTATATAAGTGTGTATATCAGTCGCCGATACCTATAGTACAGGCTCTGCCTAGTTTAGGGTCAGTTGGCTTTGTGTGAGATGTCCACAATATTATTGTTGTTACATCTATATAAGTGTGTATATAAGTCGCCGATACCTATAGTACAGGCTCTGCCTAGTTTAGGGTCAGTTGGCTTTGTGTGAGGTGTCCACAATATTATTGTTGTTACATCTATATAAGTATGTATATCAGTCGCCGATACCTATAGTACAGGCTCTGCCTAGTTTAGGGTCAGTTGGCTTTGTGTGAGATGTCCACAATATTATTGTTGTTATATCTATATAAGTGTGTATATCAGTCGCCGATACCTATAGTACAGGCTCTGCCTAGTTTAGGGTCAGTTGGCTTTGTGTGAGATGTCCACAATATTATTGTTGTTACATCTATATAAGTGTGTATATCAGTCGCCGATACCTATAGTACAGGCTCTGCCTAGTTTAGGGTCAGTTGGCTTTGTGTGAGATGTCCACAATATTATTGTTGTTACATCTATATATGTGTGTATATCAGTCGCCGATACCTATAGTACAGGCTCTGCCTAGTTTAGGGTCAGTTGGCTTTGTGTGAGATGTCCACAATATTATTGTTGTTACATCTATATAAGTGTGTATATCAGTCGCCGATACCTATAGTACAGGCTCTGCCTAGTTTAGGGTCAGTTGGCTTTGTGTGAGATGTCCACAATATTATTATTGTTACATCTATATAAGTGTGTATATCAGTCGCCGATGCCTATAGTACAGGCTCTGCCTAGTTTAGGGTCAGTTGGCTTTGTGTGAGGTGTCTACAATATTGTTCCTTTATTCTTATTTGACGTTTTTTTCAGATCCTGTCGTGTATAATATAAAATTAGAACGGGAGGAAGATCCTGAAAAGAATGAAAGTATACAATCCATAGACCTCTTAGAAAGTTCACAGGGTAAGTATCTGAAGTGATTAGTCACACCACGAGCTTTAGGGTGTAGGAAAAAATCGAGAGGAAACCTGCATACGTCTGAGAAGACATTCAGAGGCGTATGTATAGTCGTGCATGAGTAACGGCGATGGACTCGCCAACTGCCACGTTAGCACCTTAAAATATATCTCTGGTGGGAAGTGGGTGTGTGAGTACTACCTACCCGCCTATCCCTTCGAGGTCCCTTGTGGGAAGGCGTGAACATGTATTATTATAATTATTATATAGAGTTTGAGGCGCCTTAGTCCTTGCGCAACCAGTTGTGAGGTCGTGGAAGGGAGGGGCGGGGACGCTTGCTGGCATCACTCAAGGCGGGCGGACGCAAGGACTGTAGACTATAGTTAAAAAATCCCGACACCATTATTTTTTCAGTTCAAGATGTATTTGTGAAAGTGGAGGCCTTGGATCAACCACTTTTGGACACCACCACAATATTTGACAATGATAGTCCTGGAAAATCGATGCTCTTAGGTAAATAAAATTAATATTTTTGATAATGACGACCACGTTCCAACTACCTAGATTAGAATCTGTAAGCCACTTGGTTTACAGCCTATAAATACCAGAAAAAGACAAACTATAGTTTTTGTTATATATATAGTGTTCTGGTATTTAGTAGTAACATTAGTTTAGTCTGTTACTAACATTAATCAAAAAATTGTTTCAGAAAAACCAACACTCTCGAAACGCAAGCTGCCAGTGTCAAAATACAAACTGGAGTTGAAAAGAGACAGAGAAAACACACTCGCCTTAATATTAAATTCGAACATATGTTTATTTATTTCCCTAAAAACAAAATACCGTTGCTACTTCTGCACTCAGGCCTTCTTTAAAATACAAGACCTCAGAGAGCATTCCAAAATACATTCTAACACAAAAGAAATAGAGCACAAATTCAAACGCTTCACCGGTCTTAGTTACATCAATGTCGACATTTCAAATTTAGAATGCAAATTGTGCTCAGAGTCCTGTGAAAATTTAAGCGAACTTGGAACGCATTTAAAAAATGAACACAAACTTCCGTTCAGAAACTCTAATCACTTTTTGATTCCATACGAATTAGAATCGGGCTTCCACTGTCTTGTGTGCAATGAATCGTTCAAAAAATACCTAACATTGTCAATACACATGAACACTCATTTCACAAATCACGTGTGCGAAATTTGCGGCGTTTCGTTCATAAACAAATTGAGTTTACGCGCGCATATCAACGCCGTACACACTGTCAAATCATGCCCGGTATGTCAAACCACGTTCCGTACCGTTTCTTCGAAAGCGCAGCATATGCGCAAGAATCACAACCATAAACATTCAAAGCGGTACTGTCTGGAATGCGGCAAAACGTTCCTTTACACGTACTTGTTAGAACAACACAAAATTCAAGAACATGGCGCTAAAAAACAGACCAGTAACTGCTTGGAATGCGACAAAAGTTTTCTCTCACAGAACGGTTTGAGAATTCACGTACGCTCTGTGCATTTACGCGAGCGTAACCACGCCTGCGATCTTTGCGAGATGAGATTTTTCACGTCGTCTGACAAACGTAGACATATGAAGACCCACGACGATGCTAGGTCTTTTTCGTGTCACTTTTGCGAGGGAAAATTCAAATCGAAAGATTCATTGAGACGACATCTTAAGAAACAGCATGGGCAAATTGGAAGTAGATAAAGTCTTCGAAAGACCAGTCGAAGTCGAAAAACTTTACTCCAGGTGAACTCTATTCATCTCTGGCTGGATTACCTACTTGTATTTTTTTTAAGAGCAAGGATCTAAGCCCCTGTTACATGGAAGGGTCCTGCCCGAGAAGGTTAGGTTAGGTTAGGTTAGTTATAATTACTTTGTATGGACAAAACGAAAAAAAACTAAAAGTTTGAACTTTGTTATAATTCAAATATAGAAAATATTCTTGCAAAATGCAGGAAAAAAAAACGCAAATTTTTATTTCCAATCATATCAAAATGAATACATACATTAAAATGTTGCAGAACTGTAGCGTATGTATGGAGATTGGAGCGGAATAAAATATGTTATTGTATAGTGTTCTACATTTATTTATTATTAATGGCGCGCATATGCACCAAAGCCCCCCAAAACAAATCGCTGACAGCTGTCCATTGTAAGTGACCGCGCCTCAGAACAATGACTAAAGCAGTCATTGTTCTGAGGACCGCGCCAACACGAAACTCACTGACAGCTGTCAGGCAAGACAGTATACACACCAAGGACTCAATTCAATAGCAAGCAATTAGCGTCTACTTCAGCGGTAACGTATGTAAAACACCATAAATAAACTATATGATTTATTTTAATATTCCTAAAATCTGGCACCTCACAGTACAATATGACACCCAAATTACACATTAACCACAAAATTTACATAAGAAAGAAAAAATCCACTCTGCTTACTTCCCGCCAAAAAATATGTCATATTGTTGACATTCTTATTCCATAGACTCAAAATTGCTTCTTTAGTTTTAACCTTTTTTAACAAGCTCTCTTTAGATGCATGTCATCCGGCGTGGGGATTTGACCTATGGAATCGACGCCAGGGCCAGTGAGCATCTGGCGACGGTAGTGCGGCCGGAGGTGCACGGATTGCTTTGGCGCGTAGCAGTTATGGTATAAATAGAAGTGGAAGTCGCTAGAACAATAAAATATTAAATTACCATAGATAGTGCCATCCACGAATCACCCGACCAATTCTAGTCGATGGGTCGCAGGATGGGCGGAGTATAACCCGAGTCTATTAATTGTAGTGTGCGTGTGCACTCATAGGTAATCAGTGTGTACCGACAATACTCAATATCTGTTAAAATAAATCTGAAACCGGCGAGGATGTATAAAGTCGACGAAGCTAAATAGGTATTTAACGCTAGAAGGAGCTGACTCAACTGTCGATGCCCAGTCGTGAGGGCCCAGAAGTGTAAGTCATAGACAAAAGACAATGAACGAGTTATACCCTCGGTGTTGCTATCATTCATAATAATAATAATAATAGCCTCACGCCTTCCCACAAGGGTCCCCGAAGGGGTAGGCAGAGGTGTCTAAGCTATCGTTCATTATCTGCGGTAATCGCCTAAGGTTAGTCGAGTCGTATGGTATGTTGCCAGCTTAGAAAAATCCATGGGTAGGGTTTGTAAGAAACTACTTACTTGTGGTTAGGAAAGACAAATGGAGTCTTCTTCCTACCCTCGAGTGTATTGAGAAACGCCTTCCATCTGCGCTTAAGATACTGGTTGTTAACAAGAGAGTTATGTTTAGAGATCACCAAGTCATGGTGCTTCTTCTCAAAGAGAGGCAGCACGTCAAACTCCTTGCTCAAAGATTCTATTGTCTCTGAAAATGAACATGAAGAACAGAAAAAATAGAGTAAAAACTATTTAGTGCCGATCGGATACTCATGGATGGAAATGATGATTGTGGACGAAGTGAAACAGATATGTAATTTTAAAGAGACTCTCGCTGCCTACCCCATTAGGGCCCAGTTCTTTCTAGGCTTATAAACCTCTTTCACTTCGTCTGCATATGTGGCCCAGTTCTTTCCAGACTTCTAGACCCTTGTCGCTTCGTCTACATATACTTTTATTTTGTAATAATTATATATTATTAATATGGAAGATTGGGAGAACGTTTGGCACTCAATCACGCCAGAACGACTGAACGTAATTGAATTAAATTATGCACGGATATGGATTATTGGACATGTATACGATTTATTCCAGAAAAAAAAACAGAACCAAAATTTTACGCGGGACGTAGCTGGTAAATACAATATAAAAAAACATGCCATTTTTACCTCTATCAATAACGATATTGTGTTTCGGTCTTTGTAGATCGCAGGATGCATATTCTTGATCCGATCTTATTTCCATTTCCAGGGAATATAAAAACAAATATATAAAATATAAATCTTTAAAAATCTTGTAAATTGTATACAAAATAAATTCTATAACAACCCAGGACCAAAAGTCACTTTGACATAACGATGAAAACTTTATGTCAAAGTGACGTATCGAACTTTTAAATCCTTGTGTTATGGTAACTGGACAACGATATATTTTATTTTTATTTACGGATTTTTCCACATTATTTTTATTTATTTACTTATATAGATAGATGGATACTTAAATATATAGGACATCCAAAATTAAGGTACAAATACTCGTGTTCATCTCATAAATAATTGCCTTCAGCGGTTCAAGTTTCCAAGTCAGGATCTCGAACCACTAGAACAGACGACCATCGAACTTGAGGACCTCGAAATTATATCGAGTTAATCTAACTCTTGTATGTAATTTTTTGTTATTATTTATTTAAGAATGTAAAGTGTTAAAGGGATACGAAGGACATTTAGGCCTTACAACACGGTCGTATAAAAAAGACTTATTAACTTTTTTATACGTCCTTGTCTTACAAGAATAAAAACTATTCCTTTTGCAAGATAGTGACACTAAGCTCATTTTAGTTGACTAAGTGCACAACACTAAGCTAATAAAAATTAAAATTCGGACTTATACGGAAATATTTTTATTGATATCAACGTAAAATTTTCTACTCATTGGAGTATTACCACACGTAATAAGTTAGTCAATAAGAGGCAGTTTTAGCATAACTGTCGGCGATTAATACAATACCGTTTGACTAGAATACAGCTTTACCGCATACCTTTATCTCCCTTGTGCTCTTACGTTTGCGCAATAAGACCCCCAGAAGTGTGTCGCTTGTCACCGCGCCCGCCCTAAAAATGTGGAGATAGGCCTTACCCAGTTTCCTGCGAACAAACTTTGGAAGGTCATTTATTAAACCATTTTTTTAAGGAGTTTTGTCGCACAGCGACTATGTCACCCGTGGGGACCTGGATATCAAATTACTTAAAATCTACGCATATATAATTTTAATAAATATTTTATATGATCAGAACTAGGGTTCGCCAGGATACTGTTACACAGACCCACATCCTGGCTACATCCAATCATAGTTCTTCTGACATCTTTGTTCTGGTCACATTTCATTATGATGATGATATAAATCGTCACAGACGTTACAATTGGGAGAGGGAACTTTTTTCATAAAAAAAGCGAACTAAAAACTATTTAGTTCGTAAACTCTTCATAATTAATTTTAAACACAACATTGAACACCTCCAGATTTCAGTGACTTTGTCACTGACTTTTGAAACGGTATCTATTCTGTTCTGTACGTACTCAATAGTATCGTACTCATAAAAGTATCGATACTTCGACAGTCTATGATACGATAGTTTCCGGTCTGCCGCGTGACATATGGCACTGAGTCCTGTGCTTTAAAAAGTCGCCTCTACCCTGGAAGCCCACGCCACAATTTTTGCAATTAAATTTGAATTCTAAGCTGTGGCTTTTGAGATGCTTCTTCAACGTCATCTCGTGCATATAAGCATTTTGGCAGATGGGGCATATGAAGTTCTTTTCGCCGCTGTGCGTGCGCATGTGGAGTTTTAATCTGGACTTTATGCTGAAGCACTGAGAGCACACTTCGCATTTAAATCTCTCAGTGTGGACCCTGGTGGTATGCTCGGTCAATGCCCGACGCGTGCCGAACGGCTTTCGGCAAATAGTGCAGGGAAAAGTCTTCGCAATGCCATGAACTTCCTTCAAGTGGACCATTTTGCTGTAATACTCCTTAAAAGTCTCGCTGCATTCAGGGCACTTCTTCATCTTCACTCTGTTCTTTCCTCTATGGACGAAATCCATGTGGTACTTCAGTTTTGTCTTCTTCAGAAAAACCTGGTTACACTCCGGGCAGTCGAACTTTTTGAGGAAGTGAGTTTCTCTATGTTTCTTTAGCATATGTTGGTTTAGAAATCCTTTGCCGCAGGTTTCGCAAACGACTTTGCCCACGTGGACATTCATATGAGTATTGATTTGCGAGAAGCTAACGAACTTGTCGTTGCAAATATGACATACTATAAACCCGTCTTGGGCGTTCATTTTGTATTCTGTCATGCCGTTACTGGCTAGAGAGAATACTTTTTCGTGTACACATTTCAGATGCTCTTTAATATTATCCAGAGTGGGAAAACTGTCATCGCAAATACGACACTTTAAATTCGATGTGTCAACTTGAATAGTTCGCTTTCCTTTCGGGATATATTGACTCATGACTGCCTCTTCATCGTCCGGTAAAACGTGTGTTGAAGTATGATCTAATAATAAATGAAGCTCAGAGTAATATTTTAGACAAAAGAAACATTTGAAAGTCGAACCCATGTAAATGAACGGTCTGACAGTTGTGTATTGAATAAACATGGCGGCGTTTTTTCGCTCGGCAACTGTCATTTGCCAATTACTCGTTTCCGAGGAGCGTTTGTTATCTGTGAATGAAAAATATTATTCAGCGTGACGGTTATTAAGTATATATTTAATAAAAATAAGAAATCTAACATCAACTATGTCTACACAGATAAGTAAGAGGAAAAATACTTACTTGATAATAAAAACTTAATTTAGTTTTAAGTTTATGGTAATTAGTCTAAATTGCCATAGACTAATTAAGTAGATTTACTAACGATACATTTGGTGACAATTAAATCACCTTGATAAGACATAAAGCTTTGTTTGTTCAAAAATTGTTATAAGAAGTATTATTATTATTTATAAAAACGATGAAACTACGAATTAGTTTAGAAAAAGTCAAAATTGTTCGTAAAAGCCTTTATTATGGAGAACACATCCATTGCATTGGTTGTCGTAACAATACGTTTCTCAGTACACAAGATTCATAATAATAGCGCGCATTCTCGACTTGGATAAAATTTATCGATTTATCAAATCATCGATATTTTTGAGAAAATAATCGACATAATAAATCTATATTTTAAATCATAAAATATCGAGGACGCCTAACGCCTAAAATATCAATATCTTGTAAAAATATCGATACGATATATTTTTCAATTTGCTCATCCCTAGCGCATGCAGCAAAAGCCCGCCAACCCGCAACTCATTGACAGCTGTCATGTGCAAGAGACCGCGCCAATCCGAAACTCACTGACAGCTGTCATAGTTGCAGGCTAACCATATATAAATTACTTAAGTAATTACCTTAATATATAAATAGGTACACTAACGAGATCGCTATTTCACAATATTATAGACACGCTTACAAAACTTAATTAATAGCTACTTATTCCAATGGCACGATGACACAGAAGTTGTGGCTAGCTTTGTGTTCTAGTTTGTTGTACGACAAGATTCACATTAATACAAATTATAACCCTAGAACATACCTAATCTGATAATCTATATATATCCTCACGCCTTCCCACAAGGGTCTCCGAAGGGGTAGGCAGAGATGTTTAAGTAGTACCTACGAGACGAAGATCACAAGTTCAAATCCCGAGTGTACCAATGAGTTTTTCTGAACTTAATGTTCAGTGTTTAGTCCAAACGACTATTAGACTAGTACAAACATTAGTGGCAGGTTGCACAATTAGACTGTAAACTATGAGGAAAAATAGTGGGGCGCGTCTTCGTGGATAGCACTATCTATACACTGATTAACCACACCACAAACTTTACGTTGACAGTCCTACATGCATTTTAGAATACATTAAAAGACGTATTCGTGACAACCAGCAACTGACAGCCTGTCATGTCATCAGTATGTCTCAACCGGAATGTTGGTACTATTGTTGGCCCGGAAGGTTGTATAAAAAAAATATTACACCTCCTTGATTGAGCGTTGTCAATCAACGGCATAGTGAAAATAGCTTCTCGGATGCCATTCTTTGACATGCTTGTACAAGCCGTGTCTGTCAGGAAACCCATTACCACAGTCCGAACAAGTGAACTTTACTAACTGCTCCCCATTTATATGGGTCCTCATGTGTTGCTTCAGGCTCTTCTGGTGTCTATAGGCCTTTTGGCATAGAGCACAGACGTGGTTCCTCTCCCCAGTGTGAGATATCATATGTTTCTTCAGCGTAGTGACGCAACTAAAGCTCTTGTTGCAAATCCCACACTGAGTCTTCGCCGTATGATATTTGTTCGAGTGCATCGTCAACGCCCTCCGACTTGGAAACACGGACTTGCACTCATCGCACTCAAAAGTGTACGTAATGCCGTGAGTTTCCTTCAAATGTTTCAGTTTCCTGAAATGCTCGGCGAATCGCTCCGGACAGTGCGCGCAGCGGAGCATTCTCATTTTTGTTGCGCCTTCGTGTGTTTTTTCCACGTGGTATTTGAGGTTAGAGCTCGTTGTATAGATTTTATCGCACTTCCTGCAAGGGTAACCGCCTGGGAGATGTATTTCCTTATGCTGTATTAATCTCTGGTGCGTCATGAAACCAGCGCCGCATGTTTCGCAAACAGCGTTACTGAAATGCACGTTCATATGCCGGTTCAAAAGTATAAAAGTCTGGAATATCTTTTGACATATATGGCACGAGAACTGACCGTTTCTGGGCGTCAAGTCGTAGGCCACGAGGCCGTTGCCAGACTCCGTAAACGGTATCCCGTGTTCCGCTGTCAAATGTCGCCTAACATCGTCGAGATTCGTGGAGCTATCGCCACAGATACGGCATTTGAGCTCGGAAATGTCAACTTTGACAGTTCGCTTTCCTTTTGGCAGCAACTCTTTTAAAATAACCGCTTTGTCCGGTATATCATGGCACACGCTGTGTTCTAATAGGGCTCGGATGTCCGAATACGGTTCTCTGCAGAAGAAGCATTTGAAAAAATACCTACAGTACACAAATGGGCGTACTGTCGTACTTTCTAGAAACATCGCTGCGTTCTGTCTCTCTGACAGGGTCATCTCCCAAATACTGGACAACGCTCCTTGTCTCCTCTTCGCTTTCTCTGCTTTCGGTCCTGAGGAGACAAAACGGGTCGGTTTATAAGCCAGTCCATCTTCGCGATAAAGAATCAAATTGAAACCAAATACATAGGTAGGTATATTCCTAAATATATTTTTTTTTCTGATAATGCTTACAAAACATAAACTTTCTCTAAAAACTCTGATGAGAAGTATATTTATTCAGAACTGGCGTACATACTTCATATTTCAATATTAATAATATCCTCACGCCCTCCCACAAGGGTCCCCGAAGATGTAGTACCTATTTTCCGCCAGCGATAAATTTAGGTGCCAACGTGACAGATGGCGAGACTATCGCCGTTACTCAAGCTTGACTATACGCCTTTGAATTTCTTCTCAAACGTCTGCAAGTTTCCTCACGACGTTTTCCTTCACCGTAAAGCTCGTGGTGAGTCTAATCACTGTACTTCAAGTTCACAACAACTCATTGGTACAGTCGGGATTCGAACTTGCAATCATACATACATACATACATATCATCACGCCAAGTCTCTAACGGGGTAGGCAGAGAGTATAGAGCGCCAGTTCTCTCTAGACTTACATACCTCTTTCGCTTCGTCCACATTCATCAGTCTCTTCATACATGCTCGTCGGTTTCGAGTACTCTTAACGTTCCCGTCCTTGAGAGTCCGATCTATTTGATCCAGGTAGTTGGAATGTGGCCTTCCTCTGCCTCTTCTTGCACACACTTTCGCTTTTCATGCTTGCAACTTGCAATCATTGTGTCGCATACTCGACCCACTCTGCCACCACGGCTCATTCATATTTTAAAGTGAAAGAAAATATACGCCATATTGCCAAATCAGCTGTTTTTACCAAAAGTTATTTTTGAAAATAGTTTTTAATTATTCTTTACTTTTTTATTTTTTCTTAGTTTTTTTTTTTTTTTTTGTTATCTACACTTGTCTTGAACATTCCAGTTAGTGGTGCAACTGGTGTTGATTATTTGCTACATTTAGCTCTAAGTTATGTGATGATTAACATGTAGTATCGATGTTAGCAAGTGTTGGTAAACCTTTATACAATAAATAAATAAATAAAATCGTTTAGTTGGCATTTATGTGCTTGCCAACACGTAAATGCCAACTTAATGGAAGGAGCCTATTACAATTTCTCAAGCACGATTATAGTATACACGTCATCGAATGTCCAACGTTACGTTGAGGTTGACCCTCGATTAAATAATTATTGCAATTACATGAATTAGAACTAAAGCTTTATAAAAATATATTTATTTCTAGATATTAGAATTAAGTCATGACTAGCCAAAAATACTGTTGTTCACACTGCCTTACGGCCTTATAGTTCCTCAGATTTCGTGATGAGTAAGTTCACAAATGGGTTCTCCTATATATATATAGTATATATAGACTAGCTGCCCGCCCCGGCTTCGCACGGGTGCAATATTGATACTAATTATAATGTAAAAGATAAAAATGGTTATGGTGGTTTATCCTTTGTGATAACACTTAAATAAAAAAAATACTAGTTATGAAAGAGGTTATCTTATGACTAGATATTCACGTGGCCCGCGAGCGGTGAAACAAAAACCTGTCGAAACATGTTTTATTTAGACTCGCCCTTATACAAAAATATCCGAAACTTGTGAAACAGTTACGATTACGGTTAGACATATTATTATTTCAGATATCCGATAGTTTCGGTTACGATTTCGGATATACGATAGTTCCGGTTACGATTTCGGATATCCGAAAGTTTCGGATACGATTTCGGATATCCGAAAGTTTCGGTTACGGTTTCGGATATCTGAAAGTTTCTGATGCGTTTTCGGATATCCGAAAGTTTCGGTTACGGATACCGAGCTCCATTACATCCCTGATCACCAGCAACATTACTTAGGATGCCACTGCTTCATGTGACTGTTCAATTCATTCCTATTATTAAACCCACTCCCACACTCGGAGCAGGTAAACTTCCATAGTGTCCCATGGACCTTCATGTGCTGCCGTAAAGTCCTTTCATGCATATAGGTTTTCTGACAAACGACACAGAAGAAGTTCTTCTCCCCCGTGTGTCCTCTTGCATGCATCTTGAGCAAGGACCTTGTCCCGAAGCACTTGCCGCAAACATCGCATTGTATCTTCAACGTGTGCAACTTCGTCGTGTGTTCCGTCAGCGTCCTTCGCGAGTGAAAAACCAATCTGCAATCTTGACATTCAAAACTAAACGTTATCCCGTGAACTTCTTTAAGATGCGTGATCTTCTTGTAATGCTCTGCAAACCTCTCCAGACAGTGAGGACATTTGAGGGGCTTTGACTTCTTGGCGTTGGCGTCATGCTTTTTCATCACGTGGTAACGCAATTTCAATCTGGTCTGGAACACGTTGTGACACATGCTGCATTTGTAAACTCCTGTCTGGTGCCCTGCTCTATGACTTAAAAGTCTCTGGTACGACATGAATCCAAGGCCACAGATCTCGCACACGACGCTAAAGTGAACGTTCATATGACTGTTAAGCAAGAAGAAAGTGTTGAAGTTCTTTGAGCATTTGTGGCAGGAGAAAAGTCCGTTTTGAATGTTTAAACTGTACGCTATGAGGCCATGACCGGCGGTGCTGAACTCCTTTTTGTGCATTTGGATCAAGTGTGTTTTAACATCGTCCAGATCTGCGCATACCTGATTGCACATGCGACATTTGAGTTCTGAAATGTCAACTTTTATAACCCTCTTCCCCTTCATCAAGAACTGCTTCAATAACGTAGCTTTATCCGGAGTTGGGTGTAGTGATATGTGTTTTAACACGGACTGTACCTCCGAGAAGATCTCATTGCAATAGAAACATTTAAAATTAGCTTGTTTGTAAAAGAACGGTTTGACAGTTGTGTTTTCGATGAACAAGGCAGCGTTTTGGCGCTCCGATATCGTCATTTGCCATATGCTAGTCCGAGGTCCGGAATCTTCGTCCTTTCGTCCTGGGAAAAATAAATTGTTGATTTAAATCTCCTCATTTCGGTATTATATCGACAGTAAGGCGTCAAAGTTTGTGTACAACCATAAAACCCATGAATCAGAAGAGTGCGTGATGGTAAATATGCGTATCATCACGCCGAGTCCCTCGCAGGGTTGGCAGAGAGTAGCGTCAGTTCTCTCTAGATTTACAGACTCCAGCTTTATGCACATTCATCAGCATATTAAAGTTATTGTTCCAGTACTGTTTTGATGTAAAGCGATAATATATAACCTTATGTATTGACTTTGATAAAGAAGCTATTAATTTTATACGAGTGATAGCAATTGCCTCCAGAAACGGAAAACGAGTAACTATAAGTAATTTAATTCTGAATCAAAGTGATTTTCAAGCGATGTTTAGAGTTTTTTTTCTATATTAGATGAGTTTTTCTGAACTCGAGTAAAGTGATTAGTCACTGTGAAGCTTTACTGTGAAGGAAAACATCTCGATCATCGACGACTCGCCATCTGTCACGTTGGCATCAAAAATATATCTATAAACCTCTGCCTACCCCTTCGGCGACCCTTGTGGGAAGGCATGAAGATATATATATATATACATTTATTATTCCTTATTCTAGCATACGTTAGCATAGCTCAGCCAGCATGAGATCAACAACTTATACCGTTTCTTAAGGCTTACGGTGTGCATTAGGGTAGACCGCATTTCATTTATCCGTCGTCGGCATCTTTATAATTAAAAAGAAAAAAACAAGAAATGTTTCATACTTTTGTTTAATAAAAAATTAAGAAAACAATTTAGTTTAATGCGACATTTTATAATAAAGCACTATACTTAAGATAAAACCGTTTACTTCAACGGCTTGTACTTATGACGAGATTCATGAATGTAGACGATTCGAAAAAGGCATGAAAGTGTAGAGAACTGGCGCCGCACTAATTCTGCCTACCCCGTTAAAGACTTGGCTTGATGATGTATATGTGTTTACAGATGCTGTGCCACTCGTAAATGCTGATCTCATTGATAGATATTTTACATTGTACTACTGCCAAAATGTAAAGATGCCAAATCCCATCAAATTCCTTACAGTCTTTCTGGCGTCATTAAGTTATCTATATTATAGTAAGTAACGACCTATTGTCGGGCCTACGTTGTACCCCCATACTTGGCTACTATTGCTGTAACGAAAAAATAATGTTATTGATGCCTAATGATTTGAAAAGAGTAACCATGGAGTTTCTTGCCGGTTCTTCTCCATGGAAACGACCAACCCGAACCGTGCACCTTTTTCGAGGTTTTATAAGTGCCCATCCAGGCCTTTGTGAAATAAAATTATTTTGATTTGATTATCCTCACCAGTTTTCATATGTATAATATATGTAGGATATTTATTATCACAATGCAAGGAATCTAACCGGACCAAATTAGAGCATATTCAACTCAAAACTCTATGAGCCGAATTCACATGAGTAATTAAAACATCATGGTTCTCAAAGTTCTGTCCGCAGACACTGCAAATTTGTGGCACGTCGTGGCATTTGGAATGCTCTCGTAGGTTTTTTCTTCTCGCATACGCCTTACCGCAAACGACGCATTTGAAATTCTTCTCTCCCGTGTGTATCACCATGTGCCTGGATAAACAATACTTGGAGAAGAACCTCGAGTGGCAAATGCCGCACTCCTGGTTCCGTTCCTGAAGATGCACCGAGCGAATATGGATGAGGAGATGGTATTTCAAATCGTATTCCCTACCACACGTCTCGCACCGAAACAGTCCAGTAGTTTGGTTATGAACTATTCTCAGATGTTTGGTCCGTTGATAGTTAGAGTTGAATCTCTCGGAGCAAACAGGACATCTTCTGGGATACTGCTTTAGGTGGACTCCTCGCATGTGAAGCGTCTTTTTGGCAGCGCTACTAAATACTTTATCGCATTTACCGCACGCGAAGTTGCCAGTCTCGTGTGTTTGGTGATGCCTTCGAAGTAAATTAAGTGATATAAAAACTGATCCGCAAATTTCGCAATTATAGTTATTAAAATGCTTGTTCATGTGGATTATCAAAAGCCGTAGTTTTAAGAAGCTTTCGCTGCAAATCTGGCAGACGAACGGCTCAGAATTGAGTTTGAACGGCACTAAGTTGTCTTGGTACGATGGGTCGATCAATTTTCCGTGCGTTAGCAAATGTTCTTTCAGAGTCTGGAGATTTTTGGGCGAGTCGAGACAAATTTTACAATTCAGATCGCTAACGTCTACTTTAAGACTTTTCTCACGTACTTTGTTCACCAATTCACGTTTCAGCTCTGCAACATCGTGTTGGTACGTGTGGTTTTTCAATTGTGTTGCTTCTAGGAATGTTTGTGAACATACGAAACATTTGTATTTATTCCCAGCATGGATAAACGGATACACGTGTGAATTCTCGAAGACAGTCAGAGCATTTTGTTTCCAAGCATGGTCTTTTCGCTTTATTTTCGCTTGGTTTATATCATCTACTGGAACTTTAGCCATAGATTCTATATCATTAATATCATCAGAGAGTTCTTTTGTTGAAGAGGCTTTTGTATTGCTAGGTTTTAAAATCTTATCTTTATGATTTTTACTCCTTTTATCTTTTGCTTTCATAGCAGTTTTGAGAACAGTCACACCCAAACCTGCTCCTTCATCATCTTTCAGTATAACAGAAGAGTCTGTCGCTTCGATGAATCCTAAAAAGAAATGGATATTATCATTGGACGTTCTGTTATTTACAGATAGCATCACACTAATATTATAAAGAGTTTACAGAGAGATAAGAGAGTTTGTTTTTTGAATGCGCTGATTTCAGGAACTACTAACCCAATTTAAAAATATATTATTGTATAACCTATTTCCCATGATATTACCCGAGGAACCTCGGCAGAACGTCGGTATTCAGGTCTAGCGGCTCCTGACTGCGAAGCTTGAGGTCACGGGTTCGATAACCTCTGAGGGCAGTTATTTGCACGACGGCGTGTGACGAGCACGAGAGAGAGAGAACCTTTCTGAATGCTGTATTTATGTATATCGTTGTCCAGTTCCCATAGTACAAGCTTTGCTTAGTTTGGGACTAGGTCAATTTGTGTGGGATTGCCTATCTATATAAGTATGTATATCGTTGTCCAGTTCCCACAGTACAAGCTGTGCTTAGTTTGGGACTGGTCAATTTGTGTGGGATTGCCTATCTATATAAGTATGTATATCGTTGTCCAGGTTCCACAGTACAAGCTGTGCTTAGTATGGGTACTAGGCGTGTTTTACAAGCTGTGCTTAGTAGTTACTAGGCGGTTAAAGTAAATTTAGCACAGGTATCTGTAGTTCCTACATATGTTTAGGTGTTTTATAGATTACATTTCGGTGAATTTGGTAAATTTGGTAAACCGACGAGCATGTATGAAGAGACTGATGAATGTGGACGAAGCGAAAGAGGTATGTAATTCTAGAGAGAACTGGCGCTCTATACTCTCTGCCTACCCCGTTAGGGACTTGGCGTGATGATATGTATGGTAAATAAAAGAAATATTTAAGACAAAATCTGAATGGTTTATTTTAAAAATCATAATAAAATTATATATCGTAAAATGCAATTCATATTAAGATAAAACTTTATACACAATTCTAGCCACAATTAAGTTCATTTCGTATCGCCTCTAGAGAGCGTCTATGTGTCTTAAAATACCTTAAGCTAAATCTGTGAGAAATACAATAAATCCTTACGCTTTCTCACAAGGGGAAGGCGTATATAGGTAGGCAGAGGTGTATAGGTAGTACCCACACGCCCACTTTCCGCCAAAGATATATTTTAGGTGCCAACGTGATAGATGGATAGTCCACTGCCATTACTCAAGCCTTTGAAATTCTTCTCAAACGTATGCAGGTTTCCTCTTGATGTTTCCCTTCACCGTCAAGCTCGTGGTGTGACAAATCACTGTATTTAAGTTCAGAAAAGCTCATTGGTACGGTCTGGATGTGACTTGAACCATTCGACCACCACGACTGCACAATAAAGTAGTAGAATATGACACGCCAATTCTAAAAGCGCTTGTCTTTTCATTAATCACTATTATGGTTAGAATAGGGCGCCATTTTCCAATTTCACTATCAACATGGCAAATTCGAACCCTCAGGCGTGTGTAATTCAACTCATATCGTGCAGTCTTAAATGGTCTTTTAGATTCTTTCTGCGTAAGAACGCCATCCCGCAAACCTCGCATTTGTGATTCTTCTCCCCTGTATGCACAACCATGTGCCTTTTCAAAGATTCCTTGTTACAAAACCGTTGGTGGCAAATGTCACACTGCTGGTTCCTCTCCTGGAGGTGCACCGAACGCGTATGGCAAATGAGGTGGTATTTCAAGTTGAAAGCACGCTCGCATGTTTCACACTTATGTACGCGAGTCGACTGATTGTGGACGTCTTGCAGGTGTATCGTTCGCTTATAGTTTGAGTTAAATCTCTCGGGACATATTGGACATCTTCTCGGATACTGTTTCAGATGTACGCCGCGGATATGCAACGTTCTTTTATATGGAGTCATAAAGGTTTTGTTGCATCTATCGCAAGGGAAGTTCCCGTTTTCGTGGACTTCCAAATGCTTTTTCAGAAGCCGTAAGGTCATGAAACCTGAACCGCAGAATTCGCAGCTGTAGTTGTTAAAATGGACGCTCATGTGAATGACTAAAATGCGTACTTTGATGAAGTTTTCGTGGCATATAACGCACTTGTAAGCGCCATTTTCTAGGTTCAATTTGAAAGGTATGATATTGTCTTTCAAATCTGGCGCCACCGGTTTTTGGTGTATTTCTTTCAAATGGATCTTCAATTCGATAAAATCATTCGGTTTGTGAGAGCAAATTCTACAGGACATCTCGCTTACGTCCACTTTAAGTACGTTCTCTCGCTTGTTGTTCACTAGCCTTTTAAGAGGCGCAAAAGTATGGGAATCAGTCATGTGCTGCTTCAACAAGGGAAGCTCTAGGAATGGCTGAGAGCACACAAAACATTTAAACTTATTGTTTCCGTACACGAACGGATAGACGGTAGAGAATTCGAAGACGGTCAATGCATTTTGGCGCACATCTGGGTTTTTCGGCGGCAATTTCGGTACGGATATAGATTTGATATAAGGCTCTTCTTTAACAGAAAAGGGAGAGTCCCTCTGTATTGGAGATGGACTTCTGGGTGGTGAATAGTATCCGGGAGTGCCCGCTCTATTCTGCTCGGAAAATTTTAATCGCAAGTTCAATTTACTGAAGTCCAAAATAGTTCCGAGAGGTTTGCATAAGCTGCGGTCATAGTCGACTTGGAATAGAGGGACTATTCTTCTTTGGCTTCTCGCATCAGCGCTTTGTGTGTCCGATCCTAGAAAAAGAAAGTAAAAGACATATACTTCCTACTCCGTACAGTATATTAGTTGCTTAGCTTACAAGTGTTAGTGCGTTGTGAATTGCTTGAATGTTGGTACTTATAAATAAAAATGTGTGTGAGGGAGGGTTGTATGAATAATTAGTATTAATAAGTTCTTATGATTTATATATTATGCGTTCACTTTTAACAATGTATGTATATTAATTTAAGATCGAATCGACAATGAAGAGATTCGCGAACCAACTGGCGTGAACGAGGGTGTGATTGTAAAGATGAAGAAAGGCATGTTACGTTGGTTTGGACCTATAGAAAGGATGAGTGAAGAAAGATTGATCAAACAGATATACAAAGCAAAAGTGTGTGCAAGAAGAGGCAGAGGAAGGCCACGTTCCAACTACCTGGATCAAATAGATCGGACGCTCAAGGACGGGAACGTCAAGAGTACTCGAAGCCGGCGAGCATGTATGAAGAGACTAGAGTCTAGAGAGAACTGGCGCTTTATACTCTCTGCCTACCCCGTTATGATATGTATGTATGTCCAATACGATAATAGCTTTGATTACATCATATAAGAGAAAGACTTCAATAATAATGAGGTATAACAAGATCAGGTTTAAATAATACAGAAATAAAGAAGTCTGAGAAGAAATTCAAAGGCGTATGTATAGAAGTGCTTGAGTAGCGGCGATGGACTCGCCATCTGTCACGATGGTACTACCAATACGCCTCACCTTTTCAGGGACCCTCGTGGGAAGGCGTGAGGATATATTTTATTAAAGTATTCTATTTTAGGAAAGCAATACACAGTATTTTGCAACTACCATTGAAAGCCAATGTGCATCCTCCCTCAATCACCATATTTACAAATTCTAACTGAAATCTCGCCTACTTTCTTTTAAATATCTTTTGCCTACTGACCCATTACATTACATGGTACGAGAAAAACACTCAAAAACATGAATACCTTAAAACATAAGTCTCACGGTTGAAAGTGAGTGCCATCAACTTTACAATCACTATTTGGAAGATGTACTTTAGTGTGGTGTTTCAAGCTACAGTTTTGAATGAACGACGCCCCGCATATTACACATACATATCTCCTATCGTTCAAGTGTATGCGCATGTGATCACGTAGAGTATATTTCCTGGCGTAGGCTTTCTTGCAAACGTTACATTGATACTTCCTCTCCCCACCATGGCGGACCATGTGATCTCTCAATTCGGTCATGGAGAAAAACTTCCAGTCGCAAAGGTCACACGCGTGCCTTTTGATCTTCAAGTGCACCGTATTTACATGGATCCCCAGCTTCCCGCTCACAGTGAAGACTTTCGGACACATGGTGCATTTAAACTCTTTTAGTTTCAGTCCGTGGATTGTAGATATATGCTTGTTTCTTTGGAAATAATTCCTAAAGGTTTCTATACAATGGGGGCACCGGTGTCTTTTAACCTTCAAATGTACTGATGCGTAGTGCTCATTCCTAGCGTTTGTTGAGCGGAATACTTTCTCGCAGCCGTCGCATGTAAACGATCCAGTCTCATGCGAGAACGCGTGGGTCCTCAGCCTGTCCGGAGTAATGAAGCCAGCTCCACACTGTTCGCAAATGAAATTCTGGAAATGCACATTCATATGCTGGTTCAAAGACTTGAAATCCTCGAACTTCTTATCACACATTACGCAATTGAATGCTTGTAAAGTGACTTTGAAAGGCAGAATTGCATCGCTTAACTTGCGATCCAATTTAAGGTATGAATGCTTATCAGACAGATGGGCAAACAACGAGATTAGATCGTCTGAGTCTTCTGTGCAAATTTTGCACCCAACGTCTGTAATGTCGGCTTTGATCAATTCGTACTTCTTCAGTTTGGAGACGGCGTTGCTAATCTGTTCGGGCGTCATTTTATCATGCTCTAAGACGTTATGCTCCCGAAGCCTCGCGGGGTCAGCAAATTTCGCCTCACAATAGAAGCATACGTATAAATTTTTCACCCACCTAAATGGGCATAATTTGGAAAATTCTAGAAGCGTCATGGCGTTACTCTTCTTAAGTTTCATTGATTCGTTTAAGTTCCTTTGATGTTCTCCGTCCCTCGCTCTTGGCGGTTCCTCAATGACTGTCATGTCTCTATCTGTAGATGACATACTAGCACCTAAAAATGAAAAGACAAGAGGTTTGAGCTTATTTGGATTTGTTTTTGGTATAGCATGCACTTCAAGACGGATTCAAGACGGAAGAAGAAGAAGATATTTTATATAATATATCTTTTATATAATAATATCCGGTCCCCGAAGGGGTACGCAGAGGTGTATAGGTAGCGCTGACGTGACAGATAGCGTGTACATCGCCGTTACTCAAACACGACTATACATACGCCTTTGAATGTCTGCTCAAACGTTTGCAGGTTTCCTTTAGAAGTTTTCCTTCACCGCAAAGCTTGCGGTGTGGCTAAGCACCGCACGTAAGTTCTAAAAAACTCATTAGTGCAATCCTTGTGTTGCAGGCAACACTCGACCCACTCGGTCACTACGGCTCTTAACATTCTCTTTTGATTTATTAAAAAGACTGGCCGTTTTAATGCAAGCGAACTCTATCCTATATCTGTAAAAAGTATGGCCAAATGTAAGTAGAATGAGGACCGTATTGATCCCACTTCCGCCAAAATAGTCCATGTGCATTCGGCAACCTCATTCAGCGCAGGAACAGCATTACCCAGGGGTGGTGCCATTTGGCTGCGACCTAAAACCGTAGTCAAACCTTTATATAATTAGATTGTGTGTTAGAAAGAATATTGTAAAATTTAAGAAAAATAGCGACTTGCACTGTGAATACACGGAACAAAGATAAACTCCATGTTCCAACAGCTAGATTACACAAAACTAGGAACTCATTTGTCGGGCAAGGTATACGCTTTTTTAATAAGCTACCTCGGAAAATGATTGAATTACCTATTAATAGGTAATTCTTAGGTGCGTATACTAAATGCACAAATATGTCCATACACGTGTCTAGGAAGAGAGAGTACAAAGCCTCTTCCTCTCTAGTTACCTCTAGACTAACTCTTTCGCTTCATCCACATTCATTAGTGTTTCCATACATGCCAGTTTCGAGCACTCCGTTCACATCTATGAGTGTCCGATTGCTTTGATCCAGTTGGAACGTGGCCTTCCTCTGCCTCTCCTTTCACACACTTTCGCTTTGTATATCTGTTTCGTCAATCTTTCATGCCTCATCCTCTCTATATGTCCAAACCAACGTAACATGCCTTTCTTCATCTTTACAATCACACCCTCGTTCACGTTCACGCCAGTTGCTTTGCGAATCTCTGACTTGCCGATTCGATCTAATGTCGTCACGCCCCTCATATTTCCTAGGTTACTCAACATTGAAGCACTATTTTTCTTCTCAAACTACATTTGTACCATTTTCATACTTCCTCTGACATATCCAGGATTCGCTGCCGTACAATATACGCAGTTATAGATACCCCAGGATCGCAATTTGAATATATATTTTTTAAACTTAATTTATTTTAAATATTAAAACATAATCTGAACAATTCATTACATGTAATTTATTTACGTATTAATTTATAAATTATTATAAATTTTGTATAAATCTTTAATTATTTTTAAATTAATACCAGTAGATAGACAGCTGGGGAAACATAATTTCCAAGGTATAACTGTAATGATAGGCACGACTGTTTGTCAAGATGAATTCCACATTAAAAACAATGTCATACATTTATGGCTAAACAGTAAAGAAAGTAATTTTCAGACATCTAATGCGAATTTGGATGACATTTCTATCCAGCTTAACTATACCATCTGAGATCCGGCCCCATCAAATTCATCGAATGGGACTCCATTCGATGAACTTGATGGGGCCGGATCATTTTGTCTAAAAACTAGCTGTGGTCGTGACTTTGTCCGCGTGGAATTTAACTAAAAAGTTATTGCAAAAATTCTTACAATGAAAGTAGCCTAAGTTACTCCCAGCAAAAAGTTAAACATCAGCTATATGCCCGCGAATGGCGCATAAAAATCGGTCCACCCGTTTCAGAGATTAGTCGGAACAAACGGACACGGACAATATTTTTTTTATGTGATTTTGCTATATGTACCGTGTATACATCCATATGCATTTAGTAAAAAGCGGTTATTTTAATATTACAAACAGACACTCCAATTTTATTTATTTGTATAGATTGTGACCAGTCACGGGACGCTAGGCAGATGTGTAACATCGGGATTAATTTGTACAAGTAATATGTATAAAGAAACAGATTACGATAAATAAATATGGCATAATTAAAAACATATTACGTAAACATTGATTGTCGTTAAATACAAATATAAAATAAACATATTAGCTCATTTAAAATTGTCTCTACTCAATTAATTTCTTTTCTATTCGTTATATTGACGTGGAGGGCCAAGAAGATGGCGGGATGAACTGGACATGTACCTGAGCAGTCGGAGTTAGCGCTCGATCGCGGGAGTGCAAGGCCAGGAGGGAGGCCTTTGCCCAGCAGTGGGACACAATTGGCTATAAATTATGAAATCATATTTTATTTCTTAATGTGACTACTCAATTCTTTTGATCAGTGACTTCGGTAATAGTTATCTATACTAATATTATAAAGAGGAAAGATTTGTATGTAAGTATATTTGTAGCAAATTGGCTTAAGAAGAACTGGACCGATTTAAAAATTCCTTCACCATTTGAATGCTACATTATCCCTGATTAATATAGGCTATTTTAATTGCAAGAAAAAAAAAATTACACCAAAATATTTGAAAAATAAATTTCCACCCGTGCGAAGCCGGGACGGACCGCTAGTATTTATATAAAGGGGCATGCGTCACCACGCCAGAAATCGGTTTTACGTGCGGCTATAGATGTTCCACATCAAAAAAATTTGGTTTCATTTAGCGTCGTTTAAAAAGAAATCTTTGGGTGTAAGGCTGGACCCGTGACGTTTTGCGTGCTCTGCCTCCCTTTACTATAGTTAAGACACTATTTCTACCGAACTTAGTAAAACGTCTGACGCCCACAACTTCCAGTTTCCAAGTCGATGTCTTTTAAAATAAAAGCAGTACGAACGGGTGGATGAATCGAGAACTAAATATTTTAACATGTGACGTGTCAATCGGCTGGCTAGACTGTATGGCTGTAAGACAACATACTCCGTACTAGCGCGTTCTAGTAAAACCAAAGCGACATCTATCGTTATGGAACTGAACATTTAGCACAACCAATTATGACCACAACAAGACCTAGACAAATAAAAAATATGAATAAGAGGAAAAAGGGATTCTTATGACAAACCTCAGAGGCAAATGGAAGGAATTGTATCAGAGACGAGAAGAGATCAGATCTTAATATTATAATCTTAATAGTCCAAGTGTACGAATCAATAGATTCCCTTCAAATGCGTAGGATGGTGTACACGCGTATGCTGTTTCAAACTGCAATTCTGTATGAAAGCTTGTCCACAGACGGGGCATACGTATCTCCTATCATTATTGTGAATCCTCATGTGTTCTCGGAGCGTCTTCAACCGAGCGTAAGACTTCTTGCAGACGTCGCATTGGAAGATCCTTTCGCCGCCATGCTTCACAGAATGTTCTTGCAGCTCGTAATTAGTGAAAAACTTCATGCCGCACACTGAACAGACGTGATTCCTTTCCTGTAAGTGTTGAGACCTGATGTGCGCCGTCCGTTTGCTGCAAAGATCGAAAGTTTTTGGGCAAGACGGACAGGGGAAGCTAGCGCTCTTCTCGCCGTGTATATTCTTAAGATGCTTAAGCCTCTGCTTGTACGAGACAAATTTTTCATCGCATATTGGACACTTGTAGCGTTTATTCGACCTGTGAACTTTGGCGACGTGACCGTAGAGGGTAGCATAAGTTGGAAACGCCACGGCGCAGTATTTGCACGGAAACTCGCCCTTTTCGTGTGTGCGCGAGTGGTTCACCAGTCTTTGTGAAGTGGCGAAACGCTTGCCACACGTTTCGCAGACAAAATGTGAATAATGGTCGTTCATGTGTTTGTGGAGACTCAGGAACACCTCGTAAGGTTTCCCAC
Source organism: Drepana arcuata (assembly GCA_016069955.1). Lineage (NCBI taxonomy): Eukaryota > Metazoa > Arthropoda > Insecta > Lepidoptera > Drepanidae > Drepana > Drepana arcuata. The sequence continues at coordinate 45,124 of JACCPG010002987.1, read as the reverse complement.
ATATCTGACAGTAATGAACGTCTTTGCTTAACTTGTATGGTAAGACACTTTCGCCGTATGCCGTGTCAATGACCTTATCATGCTGCAGGAGGTGTGTCTTAAGCGCCGCATAGTCAGGTATGCAGACGCAGCAAAGTTTGCAGGTAATCGCGGCGAAATCCATCTTCAGAGGCTCGTATTTTCTAGGTTTCATTATGTGTTTAACGTCCGAATGGTACAGGCGATTGTGTGACCTCAACTTTTCGGGTTCGAGAAACGACATTTTGCAGAAGAAACACAAATATGTACCCTTTCTGTATTTGAACGGATACGCCGTGCAAGACTCCATTATAATAGCTATGTTATTTCTGAATGCGACGCGCCGTTCGTCGCCCGAACTGCGCGCCGCCGCGAGCAGCGCAGTTTGATTCTCAAACTCGCTATCCAATTCTGCCGCATTACCATCTGCGGTTTTTATTCCTAAAAATAGAAAAACATCCGATATAGGTTCAGATAGATACTTTTAAACATCTGCTATTTAGTAGCAGTAGTGAGAAGTGTGAAGTGGTACGTAATGATTGAATCGCGCGTTCGGCCACATAATATTGGCATGCGAATGTTCCCGAAGGTAGGTATTTATATATTACTAGCTGTCCCGCCCAACTTCGCTTGGGTGAAAGTATTAAAGCTTCAGAAACACGACCGCAGCGGCACCTATCGGGTCCAATTGTGAATCTAAACCGTTCTCGACTCCACTTGAACACACACAAAAAAACAAAGTAAGTCCAACTACAATGCAATCTTTACAACAATTAAATATCTAAAATATTTTTGGTAGGAATTTAAATTTGAAAATCAAACTTTCTTTTATTTATTTATAAAATAGTCGGAAGATTAATCGTTTATAGTTAAGGGTCAGTTGGCTTTGTGTGAGATGTCCACAATATTATTATTGTTACATCTATATAAGTGTGTATATCAGTCGCCGATACCTATAGTACAGGCTCTGCCTAGTTTAGGGTCAGTTGGCTTTGTGTGAGATGTCCACAATATTATTGTTGTTACATCTATATAAGTGTGTATATCAGTCGCCGATACCTATAGTACAGTCGCTCGATACAGTTGGCTTTGTGTGAGATGTATATTATTATGGTTACATCTATATAAGTGTGTGTATCAGGCCTACCTACAGGCCTGCCTAGTTTAGGGTCAGTTGGCTTTGTGTGAGATGTCCACAATATTATTATTGTTACATCTATATAAGTGTGTATATCAGTCCCCGATACCTATAGTACAGGCTCTGCCTAGTTTAGGGTCAGTTGGCTTTGTGTGAGATGTCCACAATATTATTATTGTTACATCTATATAAGTGTGTATCAGTCACCGATACCTATAGTGCAGGCTCTGCCTACTTTAGAATCATCACTTTACAAGGTAAAAATGAAGAAAATATCTTTATAAAGTACTATATTTTATTCACACCAAAAATCATCAAGCGACATCATAATTCAATCGCACTTTCTTGAGTTGTTCCGAGTTGGCGTGATGCGTCCGTACATGGCTTTGGAGGCTACATTTCTGCACATAGGCATTATCACAATGCTGACAATGAAACCTCTTGTCATTATTATGAATCCTCATATGCTCCCTTAAAGTCTTCGCCCGAGCATAAGCTTTACTGCACACCTGGCACTGGTACTTCCTCTCACCACTATGCTTAACCATGTGACACTTCAACTGACCAGCAGTGGAGAACTGGTAGGTGCACACAGAGCAGGAGAACCGCTTCTGCCTCAAATGTACCTGTTGGATATGCTTCGTCCTCTGATTACACATGGAGAAGACCGCAGAGCACAAATGGCATCGGTACTCAACCTTCCTCCCGTGACTTGCTTTCAGATGTTTCCCTCTATCGGAATAGCTTTTGAACAGCTCACAGCAGTAAGGACATCTGTACCTCATCAAGGGCTGGTGGTTCGTCTTAAAGTGTTTGTTCCTCAACAAACGCGTGGGGAATACTTGGTCGCACTTGGTGCATTTGTGTTGCAAATTGTCCCCTTTGTCGTGGACAAATAAGTGCGCTTTAAGATTTGAGGCGGCGGAAAAGGATTTGCCGCAGGTAAAGCATATGTGATTCGGAAAGTGCTGGTTTAAATGGGCATTTAACTTTGAGAATAACTCGAACGTCGCTTCGCAATGCGGGCAATGGTAATCCTTGCCAGTTATCAGAAACGCCGAGACCCCTATGCCGTACTGCCTATTAATTTTCTTATCGTGCGCCGAAACTAGATGATCAGCGAGCGCGTCTAGACTCGGCATACTTTGCAAACACAACTCGCATCTGAGATCGGCTATATCTACTTTCACGTTTGAGAAGGCGCGTGCAAAGCGCACTGCCTCTACCCTGTTGGTATGTTCGTCTAAATGCTCTTTCACTCCGGCAAAGTCGCCAAACGTGTGTGAGCAGTAGGCGCATGTGAAAGCCCCCCGTTTCCACCTAAACGGGCGTACGTTGGAGCATTCTAAAATAACAGCCGCGTTATCCCTGTGATCGTTAAACTTGCGCCTTGGCGTCCATTTATATTTGCTTTCCACGCATCCTAAAAACAAAAGAAAAATCATTTGCATCTCAATCTAGTTGTAATTATTATTGCATGAACGTCTTAATTGGCCCGTTACTTTTTTGCCATTTGGGTCAACTTTAGTTTTCAACCCCGTTTCGAGTTTAGGCGTTAGTTTTAGAGTTAATTGTCGTATGTATTTCACGTTGACTATATAGTTAAGTGGACACATTTAACGATGGATTCGCCATCTGTCACATCAACACCTAAAATATATCTCTGGCGGAAAGTGGGTGTGAGGGCACCTCTGCCTACCCCTTCAATACCCTTATGGGAAGGCGTGAGGATATATTGTTATTATGACCAGAAAAGACAATTAAGGGACATCTTCAAACCTTCTGAGATTGAAAAATAAACTTTCCTTATCACCTTAATATCACATCCTAGCAAGCGAGCTGAGCTGGATCTAGACTAATTCTGCAATAGAGCATTATGGGTCCTGAGATGCCTGGACAGTTTCGACTTGCTGACGAAAATAGACGGACAATAGGAACAACCGTAGCGTTTCTCTAACACCGCGTGACTTTGCCTAAAATGGCCCGAACGTTTCGAACTCGTTTCGAAGGGCTTTCCACAAGCGCTACAGTCGTATTGTTTCCTCTGCTGCCCGTGCACATCCACCAAATGCTTCGCTCTAACATTGTAGGCAGTGAACACTTCAGGGCATCTTGGACACGCATATCTAATCCCTCGCCTATGCACCCTCATTCTATGACACATCCTAGCCGCTCTAGTGTGTAAAACTTCATCGCAATCTCCGCACGGGAAGCTGCCCTCTTCATGCGACTGCACATGCTTCCGAAAGCGAGATTTGGACACAAACGCTTTGCCACACTCATCGCAGACATAGTTCTGATAATGGCTGTTCATATGTTCGTTAACTTTGGCGAAGTTGAGGAAGTACAGAAAGCAAATCTGGCAGTGAAACCCTTGCTCGTCAAGCCTAAAAGGCAGCACGCCGTCACAGAAGTCCGCATTGATCTGTTTGCCGTGACACGACAAATGTTCCTTCAGTGTTTCCAAACTATTGAGTCGCCTATTGCATAGCCTGCACGCCAACTCTGCTATATCTATTTTAACCATATTATTCTCTGTGAGTTTCGCGAATATTTTCTTAGTTGGAACATCGATGGAATGGTGCAATTTGACATGGTTCCTTAGGGGAGTGACGTCTACGAACTTAGCGTCGCAATATGAACAGTAGAAGGCGCTGTGAAACCATCTGAATGGCCAAGCCGTGGAACTTTCGAGAATGATCATAGCGTTGCGACGCATCATCGTATTGGATATACGTTTCTCCGATTCCTCGGGCAGTTCGTTATTTGCGCGACGCCGGCGACGCATCTGGCGCTCACTGACTACCTCCTTTAACTTTCTAACGGGTCTACTCGCTGAAACATCCGTCTCCGCTTCGTTAGCGGAACCTAAAACAAAAATACCAAGTTACCAACGCGGTATTTCGACGCCTCTCTAACATCTACCGGATCTAACACCTAAGAGCCATCCAACACCACGACTCTAGCCATAGCCATAGAACATCAAATGTTTGTAATGATCTATGCCAATATTAAAGACATTAGTGTGTTTGTTTCTTCATCTGTTTGAACGGGCAAATATTAAGAACCACTAATCCAGTTTGCAACATAGGATGCATAGGATGACCCGTTTATTGAGTTAAACTAATAGCAATTTATACGGAACATTTTCCTTTAGTTATTACGTCTGTGGACCATATTTCATGTAGGCCAAGAATGTTCTATCCACTTACTCAAAAACCCCAAAAAATATCAAATATCCTTTTAATGATCTTACTAAACCATAATTTTTCGCGCTGTGATCGCGACATTAACAACCATGTTGCACCGAGAAATAGAAAAGTTGCATAGCACAATTGTGTTGCTCTGATACATTTTTTTCAATGTTCCCTATGTACTTCGAAGAAAAGATTTTGATTTGATTTTAAAGATTTAATTCAAAAACAACTCGACCGATTTTGAAAATTCTTTCACCATTAGAAAGCTATATCTTTACCGAGTCACATAGACTAAATTATGGGAAAGGTTTCACTTTATGTTTGTTAAATAAAAAAACGATCAATAAAATAAGAATGTACGTGGGAGAAACCGCGGGTCAAAGCTAGTATAAAAGCATAAAAAAATACTTCAGTTCATCAAACCACGATAAAATTAATAACCATTATACAAGTTTAGATAATAAACGTTTTTATTACAAAAAATATAGTCATAGCAAGCGAATAATTCATTTCAATAAAATATATGCATAAAATGGTAGTTCATGGTATGTCGAATAGTTCCGACTGTATAATAGTGCCATCAACGAAGACGCGCCCCACTATTCTTCATCATAGTTTATAGTGTATGTGTGCAACCTTCCACTAATGTTTGAGTATTGTCGGTACACACTGATGACCTATGAGTGCACACGCACACTGCAATTAATATAGACTGGAGTCATACACCGCATCTCGCGACCCCTCGACTAGAAATTGGGGGGCGCATCTTCGTGGACTTCTATATCAAGAAGTTTCTCTGAACTTACGTAAACAGCTTTACGATGAATGAAAACATCGAGAGGAAACCTTCGTTTAAGAAGAAATTCAAAGACGGCGGCTATATACTCGCGATATGTCACGTAAGCACTTAAAATATATCTCTGGCGGAATGTGGGCGAGTGGGTAATACCTACACACCTCTGCCTTCTTTCTCATGATTTTTCTACTCATTAATACACTCGGCATTCAGACTATCAACTCTCAGCTGCTCCGGCGCGATTGCTTCACAAAAACCCTCACCAACTTTAGCATTCTAATATACGTAATGCAGATGAAACCTTTGTGCACAACGAGCCCAAAGACAAAGCAAGTGAATTATCTATTTAACATCAATAGGAACTATATCTGTCAGTTCTGAATGAGCCGTGCTCAAATGTAACACCAATTGGGTTTTCTGCTTGAACAGAGTCCCACACCACTTGCAGTTCAGATCATGGTGCGTCTTCAAGTGCGTCGTCAACGCCCTATTCCTCGGAAAAGACTTCCCACATAGCGAACAGTGGAAATTCCTCTCGCCCGTATGCCTGACCATGTGACGTTTCAACTCATAGTTCGTCTTGAACTGCCATTCGCAGTGAGTGCAACAATAGTCGTGTTGCGGCGGAAAGTGTACAGAGCGTACGTGTATTGCCCTTTTGCCGCTAGTTTTAAACGTCAAACCGCAATGAGAACAATTGTAGGAGACCTCCTTTTCGCGATGGGCTTCTTTCAAATGAGCCATTCTGTCGTAATAGCCGTCGAAGCGCATGTGACAGTGGGGGCATTCGTATCTGGGTCCTTTGGCGTGCGCTGTGGCCTTGTGCGAGTCTCTTGCGGCGCGCATAGTGAAGATTCTCCCGCACTCGTTGCACGGAAAAGATCCAGAGATGTGCACTTCGGAATGCTTTCTCAGCCTCGGCGCTGTCATGTATCCCTTACCGCAAGTAGCGCAAATATAATGCTGATAGTGAACGTTCATATGCTCATACAATTTGAGAAAATTATTGAACTTTTCGCGACACAAAACGCACGTCCAAGAATCTTTGTTCAGAGAGAATGGTAGTACGCCGTCGGGCTGTTTCTCGTCGAAGTCGAATCCGTGTGTGGATAAATGTTCCCGCATGTTTACGACGCCTGAGAAGGGAACCGAACATATCGCACAAATGGCATCTGTTACATCCACGTTTATCAGCGGCATCTCTTTGAATTTGTTGTAAATATCTTTTGTACTATGCAGGGATGAACATATTCTAACATGTTCTCTGAGTATTGTGCAGTCTGTGAAGTGAGCTTCGCAATAGGCGCATTTGAATCTATTTTTCTTCCATCTGAAAGGACAAAGCGTCCAGCATTCCAAGATGGCGGTCGCGTTCCGTTTCGTCAGTATTCTGGCTTCGGCTCTCGCACTGCGGCGGTACTTCGGTTTCTGCGTTTTCAACGCGAAATTATTCATGTCTGATGCAAGAGGTTTTATTTCATTTCTCGTTAGGTCACGTGGTCCTAAAAATAGAAAATTGTCTTGTGAGATATCTTGGCGGTATTCTGGTAATTCATTATCTTCGGATAACATAGTGTTCGTCATTACTCAGAAGTTTCTTCATGTTCAGTTGCATGAGATGTTTTTTACTTAAAAAACATAGTTATTGAGAAAGAGACACAGTCAAGGTCTAATTTTATAATAATAATAATATATCCTCACGCCTTCCCACAAGGGTCCCCGAAGGGGTAGGCAGAGGTGTATAGGTAATACCACACACCCACTTTCCGCCAGAGGTATATTAGGTGCCAACGTCTAATTTTAAGCTACCTATAAACGTGCTGCCTGCCGTGTTAAAAATGTATTCAAACCTCAAAGGTTGTACCTGTAGCAATGAGTATTTCTGAATATAATTTATTACCTATGAGTACACACGCACATTACAATTAATACTCGGGTCATAATCCCCGCATCGCGCGACCCCCTCAAAAAGAAATTGGTGGGGCGCGTCTTCGTGGACTGCACTATCTGTACTGAACGTGACATGCACGACTATACATATGCCTTTGAATGTCTTCTCAGACGTATGCAGGTTCCCTCTCGATGTTTTCCTTCACCGTAAAGCTCGTGGTCGTAGTAATCACTAATGTGGTAAATTGAATGAACATCTGTGATACGTATCGCATTCTCCAATATAGATAGTGCCATTCACGAAGACGCGCCCCACCAATTTATAGTCGAGGGGGTCGCGGGATGCTGGTAGTGTGCGTGTTCACTCATAGGTAAACAGTGTGTACCGGCAATACTCAAACATTAGTGGAAGGTTGCACACTTACACTGTAAACTATAGGGGGGAAAGTGGGGCGCGTCTTCGTAGATGGCACTATCTATGACAAGAAATATTTATTCCCATTTATTGTGCTCTAGCACATAGTTGACACAGAAAAAAACGACAACACGTTAGTAATTAAAATACAGTTTTAACTCAATCAACTTATATTTCTTCAACTTACAAAATACATTAAATAAACACTCGCTCTAATACATCAATCGCTGATTAACAAATAGCTACGCATAGGACACAATATATAACAAATAGGACGCATACAACAGTAAACAAACATATCAGAATGACTAATTCATTTTTATTAAAACACGACGTTTAGTTATGCCTATGAAATGCGTGTACACATGATACTGGTAAAAACTAGCTGTACGCTTCCATCATCATACATTTAAGAGCCGGTCTCTTGTCACCGTCTCTGATGCAATTCCTACCATTTGTTTCTGTCCAGCGCAATCTCTTTGTCCTCCCTAAACGTCATGTGAGACTCCTTTGCTTTAATAACTGGTCTCTTGTCGGCGTCTCTGATGCAATTCCTACTTGGTTCTGTCCTGCGAAATGTATTTCACCTCCCTATATGTCATGGGAGACACCTTTGCCGCCGGATTCTTGTCGGCGTCTCTGATGCAATTCCTACCATTTGCTTCTGTCCAGCGCAATCTCTTTGACTTCCCTATACATTATCATGAGAGAATTTTTTTCTTTGATCTGACACACATCAAGAGAAACACTTTTTCTTTGATCTGACTCACATTATATTAAGTACCTGGATGACCGAGCTTAGCTCGGTATTTTTCAGATTTATATTTTTTCGTACGAATGACATACTTATGACAACCAAACAGTCATTGGCTTAAAGTTTGTTGCTTAGCAACGCTTTATCAGTGGGGAAATTTCATATACTAATGAAATTGTTGGAGATTTTCAATGCCTAAAAACACGGATAAAACGACTTTTTTTTTAAATGAAACCTAGCTAGATCGATTTATCGCCCCCGAAATCTCCCCCTTACCAAATTTTATGTAAATCGTTGGAGCCGTTTCCCAGATTCAGATTATATATATAGATATATACAAGAATTGCTCGTTTAAAGGTATTAGGTATATAAAGGTATAGGGGATTAGTATTCTCATTCTCTTTCCCGAGGTTCCACCCTCGTTAAATTCATATAATATGATTACTGGTGCGCTCTCTTGGGTAGTACAATATTGAACATTTGATATAAACCTTCCTCTTGAATCTGTCTACTGATAAAAACCGCATTAAAATTCGTTGCGTAATTTTGAAAAAATAAGTATTCAGATTGCGAGAAGCGACTTGCTTTAATACTATATAGAACGGAAATGGGCGCGTCCATAAAAGCCCGCCAAACGAGTCTTCTTTGACAGCTGTCATGTGCAATCGATCGCGCCAAACCTAACTCACTGACAGCTGTCATAGGCAAATACATAGACAGAAGCCTATCTTTATGTAATAAAGGCGAAACCTATGCAGCATATACAGCTATTTGGTTTGATTAAGAATCATACTCGTTAAAATTCTGTATAACAACTGTTTGATAATACATTCAAATCCGCCATATAAACTACCAAAACTATTGGAATATACGTGGAATCGCAAACAAATAGCAACATCACACATTCCTAATAAATTGTCAGTAAATCTTATCTTGTTATATGTCTCCGATATATCGATGTAATATATATGTGTATGTAATATATCGATATTCTGTACGGTCAAAATAATTGTCTAATGTATATTAATTTCAACAAATACAGTAATACTGGCACATTCTATCAACAGAAAAAAAAACATTGAAGTTTTGATCAAACGTGAAAATGCTTCTTTGCAATATGCTTATCCAGCGTCAGTTTGGTGGCGAAGGCTCTGGAACAGCTACCACACGGGTACCCGTATTCCGTCTCCTTCTTATTACGATGCGCCTTTACATTGTGGTGGTACTTCTGAGATCTCGTCTTAAACGTCATATGACAAGTAGTGCATTCGTACATCTCCGCTCCAGGTTTGTAATTATGGAACTCCATTAGATGCCTTTTGCGAAGTTCCCACGTTGCGAAACGAGGCTTCTCTTTGCAGTAAATACAAGTGTAGGGTAACGTTGTGTGTTGGGTTTTTATGTGGATATTCCTCTCCTCCAAAGTAGAAAACGTGGCGACACACCTAGTGCAATTATACTTATTATCGTGAGGGATCTTGGTGTGAGCTACCAGAGCCGTCTCCGTGATAAACCCGTCGCCACAAGTATCGCATACAAAATTCTGATAATGTTCCGATGTGTGTTTCTTTAATGATATAAAGTCGGTGAATTGAATTTTACAGATAGCGCATTTCCAGTTAGATCCGTCGTTCAGTTTAAACGGTATTACGCCAGATTGGACATCGACGTTGATGGGTTGTTTATGGTCATTCTTCAGATGGGCCATCAACTCGTCGAGAGAATCAATGTGCATGAAGCAAAGTTTACATTGTAGATCAGTTATGTCAACTTTCAAGAACTCCTTTCTCAGTTTTCTGTTAAAAACTAGTTGTATGTCGAAATTGGCGTGTCGCGCCGCCATGTGTGCTCTCAACCCGTTAGGATCGTTGGACTGCACGCGGCAAAAGATACAATTGAAATTCTGCCCCCACGTCCGGAAGGGACTGGCCGTGGAGCATTGCAGAATGATCTCGGTATTGCTCTTGTGTTTCAAAGCCTTACCGAACCTTGGCTTATAAGTGGACTTGTAGCATTTAAAATTGCGCTCGTGTTGCCTCAACCCGTGTTCCGACAAGAAAGTAGCACCACATTTGTCGCAAGTAAATATCTTCACGTGACTCCTGAGATGGCCGTTAATTTGCGAAAACTCTGTAAATGTTTTGTCGCAGTCGAGACACATCCAATGTCCCATAGGCCCTTGGCGATACGGCAAAACACCAAAAGGAACTTCAAAGTTCACCGACACGCCGTGGTCTTTTGACAAATGCGTCATTAGGGCATCCACGTTCAGGATATCTAACGGGCATAGCTTGCATTTCATTCCCGTTATATCAATTTTTAATACATCGACTACTTTATAGAAAGCGCTATTGTAATCAGCATTGGCATGTTCCGTTTTAATATGCTCTCTGAGGGCAGCCATCGGATCGAATTCGTCGTGGCAGTACGAACATACAATCCTGTTAAAACGAGTCTTAAACGGAATTGCACTCGAGTGTTTAAGTATAAGAACAGCATTTTGTCTTTGCGGGTTCTGGTTAACGCTTCTTTCGAACAACCTCTTTTTTGGCTTACTCTCTTTTTCGCTTAACCCGTCTATATCCTTCGTGGACCCTAAAAAAGAAAACAAATTCAACATTATTATATTGCGGTACACTCTGCGTCCCGTCCACACAGTTTAAATCACACTAATCTATCGAAAAGTCCAGAGATTGCGTAAAACCTTATTATACGTCGAAGTGCTTTTTGGCCATGTGTTTGTCCAGAAATAGTTTAGTAGTGAAAGCTTTTGGACAACTTGGGCACGGATAGTTTAGATCAGAATCCTTTTTTATCCTGTGGGTCCTCGCCATATGGTTATATTTGCCTGACCTCGTCTTAAACGACTTTTGGCATGTAGCGCACTCGTATTTATCCGCTCCTGTTCTGTAATTATGTACTTCCATTAGATGCTTTTTGCGCAGTTCCCAATTAGCGAAACGGGGCTTGTCCTTACAATAGACACACATATAGGGCGTGTGTGTATGCTGTGTTTTAATGTGCGTATTCCTCTCGTCTAACGTGGAAAAGGTGGCTATACATCTGTTGCAGCTATACTTGTTCTCGTGAGGTATCTTAGTGTGAGCGATCATCGCGGATTCCGTAATAAAACCTTCACCGCAAGTGTCACATACGTAATTCTGATAATGTTCCGAGGTGTGTTTCTTTAACGACAGAAAGTCTTTGAACTCATTGGGACATATCGTGCACTTCCAAATGGACCCGTCGTTCAAACGAAACGGCAACAAACCAATCTGAACATCAGTATTTATGGGCTGTTGGTGATCATTCTTCAAATGATACGCCAACGAATCGAAGTTCTCAATGGGCATGAAGCACAACTTGCATTGGAGATCTGTTATATCGACGCTGAGAAAATCCTTTCCTAGTTTTTTGTAAAATGCAGCTTGCACGTCGTAATTGGCGTGTCTACTCGCCATATGGACCCTTAATCCACTGGGGTCGCTAGTCTGCACGCGACAGAACACACAACTGAAATTATTCATCCAAGTCCGGAAAGGGCAAACCGTGGAACAACTTAGGATTATCGCTGCGTTCGTCCGCGGCTTCATAGCTCGCCCGTTGCGAGGTTTATATGCCGTCCTGAAGCATTTTACCTGTCGTAGATGATCTCGTAACGCGTGATCGGAAACGAACATGGAACCGCATTTCTCGCATGTAGAACTCATGAAATGATACCCTATGTGGCGCTTGAAAGGTACAAATTCAAGAAAAACTCTCTGACAATAAACGCATACGAAATTGCTATCGGCATTCTGTTTGTAGGGTACGACCCCAAATCGAGCATTAAACTTGAAAGGAATGTCATGCTCCCTAGACAAATGACTCACTAAAGCATCTATATCTGCTATTTCAACGGCACATATTTTACATTTAAGACCAGTAATATCAATTTTAATCAAGTCATCTTTGGCTCTAAAGAAAACATTTTTAAAGTCCGTTTGTTCGAGGTGTTCTGTTGTCATGTGGAATCGCAGGTCCGAGAGAGAGCTGAACTCATCGTGGCAGTGCGCGCACAGAATCTGACTAAACCTAGTTTTGAAGGGGAACGCGGTAGAGTGCCTTAGAATGAGCTCGGCATTGCGCCGTTGGGGCGTCTGGTAAACAAGCACTATTTTCTTGCGCGCTTGACCCTTGCGCAGTATTTCCAATGCGATCCCTAAAAACAAAAAGAAATTGGTCAGTTTTCATACCCTTAGCGCCGCGACACGGGAGTGCAAATCAAACAGAGGTGTCCATGCAACTTTTATTGATCAACCAAAAAAATTAGAATTCGAACGTAACGTCTGGATGATGTGATTTCATGTGACTTTTCAGGCTAACTTTCTGGGCAAATTGTTTTTCACATATTAAGCAGACGAATCTTTTCGTTTCGCTGTGTATCCACATGTGCTGCGTCAGACTTTTATTTCTCGTAAAAGTCTTAGAACAGACCGGACATTTGTGTAACTTCTCTCCCGTGTGCCCAATTTTGTGATCCTCGAGCTGATGCTTGGAGCCAAACTTCAAACCGCAACAAGAGCATATAAAACTATCATCAGTGTGCGATAGCTTATAGTGGTTATAGAAATGTTTTCGTGACTGATAAACTCTATTGCAGTCCGGACAGGCATAAGTCATTTTTGGACAACCATGGACTTCTACCAAATGCCTATGCTTCAACTCCCAGGAAAGGAACCTCTCTCCGCAATATATGCAGCCAAATGGCCAACATTTTCTGGAAAATCTGACATGATCTTTCTTTTTCTCTATAGAAGGGAAATCCTGCCAGCATTTTCTGCACACATTGTTCCCTGTGTGACTGCATTTTATATGATATCTAAGAGCTTCATTAGTCAAGTAACTCCTACCGCAAACATCACAAGTGTAATCTTGATAGTGTGAGGTCGTGTGGCGGCATAGCTTTGTGAGCGTCGGCAGTTTCAGATTACAAAGAAAGCAGATCCAACTTTCCTTTTTCAATCTATACGGCATCATGCCTACATCATATTCCAACCGGAGTCTTTTCTTCTCGTGTCGCTCATTGATGTGTTTGGCTACATCATTAATGCTATTGAACGTGTCTGAACATAGTCTGCAAGACAAATTTGTGCAGTCCACTTTAAGATAATCTTTGCCTTTCCCCACGTGAGCAAAGGCGGTAGAGACTGTGAACTTTTGGTGGGCATCGTCCATATGCTGCCTGAAATCAGCAGGATCTTCGTATTCTTCGCAGCAGTAGACGCAAAGCAATAGTTTTCCCTTCAGTCGGAATGGATAAACTGTCGAGTATTGCAACACAACCTCAGCATTCCGTTTCGCCAGAATATGGGGTTCCAATTCTAGAAAAAGAAAAAAATCCCTTGGTAATTAGCCCGTGCATTGCTCCGATTTCAATGGACGTGGTAGTTATTTAAAATGTGTTAGTTGTTTTCAGTTTCTTTTTGCTGTGGCCAGTCCTATTAATATTCTAAATGTGACGATAATTGATACTCAAACCCGACAGAAGGGCTGAACAGAAATAGATAATATTTGGCTTATTAATCGGATTAACACATATGCTTTATTCCAGAAAAAAGTACAAATAAAATTTTACACAGGCGAAAAAACAGGGCGCAGCTGGTTTGTTAATACGTAGTTTTAATTACTAGACAGGTCACTTAAAAATAATACGTACCATTAATATTGTACTGACATTATGAAGAGGTTTTACATACAATAGCCAGATTAAAGAAAGGGGGGTCTGCCATGACGTATACGGAGGGAGATCAAAGAAATCGCCTGGACGTAGGCAAAACGCCGAGAAGAGTGTAGCTCTTAAATTAATGATAAATATATCCTCACGTCTACCCATAAGGGTCCCCGAAGGGGTAGGCAGAGGTGTATAGGTAATACCCACACACCCACATTCCGCCAGAGATATATTTTAGGTGCCAACGTGACAGATGGCGAGTCCGTCGCCGTTACTCAAGCACGACTATACATACGCCTTTGAATTGCTTCTCAGACGTATGCAGGTTTCCTCTCGATGTTTTCCTTCACCGTTAAGCTTGTAATGTGACTAATAAATTAATGTTGATGACTTTAATACGTTTATTTAATACACATTCAATAAGAATCAGAGCTGGGAGTATTAACCATACCACGGTCTAATAAAGTTCCATTAAAAAAAGCTAATTATCACGACGATCGGGATGGCACGACTTCATGTGAGTTTTCCACCATACTTTCTGATTGAACGACTTGTTGCATACTTTGCACTTGTATTTTTTAACATCACTATGTATCCACATATGTTGGGCCAAAGTGGACTTTCTATTAAACGCTTTGGAACAAACTGCACAAGAGTAATCCTTCTCGCCCGTATGCACTACGGAATGCTTCTTCAACTCCACCTTCCCAATGAACTTTTTGCCGCAAATTTTACATCCGTAATAATTGTTCGTGTGCGTTGTGACAAAGTGCGACCTCAAAGTGTTTGCCGAAAAGTACACATTCCCGCATTCTGGACAAGGGTATTCCCTTTTAGGGACGCCATGGACCTCTTCCCTGTGTTTCCTTTTATGCTTCCAAGTGATGAATCTCTCGTCACACTCGCCACATACATGTTGGCGACATTTGACTGACAACTGTAAATGCTCATTCTTTTCTTCGACAGACTTCAGCACAACCTTACACTTGATACATCTCCTATGTAACTGTGGTATGGAGCAAAAATTCTGGATATGTTTGTTCAAGTTCGCCATTGATATATAAGTTCTGCCACAAACCTCGCAGACATATTTGAGGAAGTGCTTGTGAATATGTTGGCTTTGAGCCCGCAAATTAGGGCATTTCTGCCCGCACACGCCGCAGGACAATCTGTCCTTTTGAAACTTGAATGGCAACACGCCAAGATCTTCATCCATATCAATATCTATATCGTGGACATCCTTCAAGTGATCCGCAGCGAGAGCCAGACTGTCAAACGGTAACAAACACATTCGACAACTGAGCATCGTACAGTCTGCCTTTATATATCCTTCATGGACTTGAGAGAACGCCGTTTTAATGTCAAATTCCTTGTGCTCTGCCGCCATGTGTACTCCAAACGTGGTTGGATCTTCGAAAGTTTCAACGCAATACACACACTCCATACAGCTCTTGGGGAACCTAAATGGATACGCGGTTGTGAAACGTATTAAAGCCTGGGCGTTGCGTCTCACGATGTGCATCGAATTGTAGTCTAGAACAAAAGAAAGCCCAAATAACTAAGTTAAAAAAACCCACAGCAGAAACAACAATTAAATGATTCCAATTTTAAATATTCGGCTTAGCTTTTGCTACTTAACCATTTAATGGTTAAGTAGGACTTAATAGCCTCCTGCCAAGCACTTGACACAATTAAGCGGTGTGGAGTTAGAACCTCAATCCTGTGGGGTTAAGACCTCAGCTACGGGACATTGCTAATTCACGAGCTAGTATGGGTTTGATTAGATTAAAGATACAAAATATCATGTAGGTTTTACAACACGACATTTACATGCGACAGGGTCTGGAAGAGGAATACCATGTTCCAACTACGTCGATTAAACGGATCCGACACTCACTGATGGGAACGTCAAGAAACAAGCGAATATGTACAAAATTCGAGACGATATCATTAAGACGAGAAAGATGCGCTCTACCGCAGGGAATCGCCACGATAAAAATATATTAGGCTTCACATACATCCATAATTTCATCGATTTTTTTAGTTATCTCTATTAGCTCATAATCTATTGGTATTTAACCCCTTACGTAATCTTGTCGGAGTTGGGACCTATATCGTTGCCATTAATTATAAACGCTATTTATTCAAAACCAGAGACAATCCAATAATCTTGACTAATCATGTCCCTTTTTTTTCTAGTCTGTATTAGTTTGGATGCGAATGATAAATCATTGCAATTCTGATTAAAACACATTTTTTTATTGGGAAATCACGACATACTGCAACAAGAAAAAACCCGTACATAGTAAAAGTATTATTTATTAACTGTACTTCAATAAGAAAAATCAACAATATAAATAGGTTTAATTTTTAAACTAATCACAAATACAATTATTATAGGCTTCTATTTAGTATCTAATAATATCTGATTAAAAATATTCAAGGGCACTCATTTCGTCAACACCTAAGATTGAGCCTATTAAAAAAAACAAAGTCGACATTTGATTACAATTGCACTTAAGCCGGCGACAAAATTATAAATTAGCTTTTTATGGAAATTCCAGTATTTTTATAATAATAATATATCCTCACGCCTTCCCATAAGTATTTTTTAAGTGTAAATTATAACAGTTACTGAAAAAACCTAACCATATCAAGTGAATCAATATAAACATGTGTATGTAATGTTCCGCCGTCTATAAGACAATGCAATGCTAAACCTATGTCTCGAATATGATCTTTCAAAATAAGAAGATTAAAAAAAATAAGTTCAATTTTGACACCAAATGCGGGAGTCGTGTAAAAACGATCTTCGAAAGACCCTTGTAAATAAGCGCTTTAATTCCAAAAGGAATTTCTATGAAATCCTAAACATTAATAATTTTCGACAACACTGAAGATTTCGCCAAAAGCGTCAACGGACATTAGGAATTTTTCAGAACCGACAACAATAATTTGATATTATTATTTTTGCCCGGCTCGAAGTCAACCAACTCCGGGTGATAAGATTTCATGTGTGTCTTCCAACTGACCCGCTGGTTAAACTGCTTATTGCACGGCTTGCATTCAAACCTCTTGTACTCACTATGTACCCACATGTGCTGAGTCAAATTCTTCTTCCTGGGAAACGATTTAGAGCACACAGTGCAGGGAAACAGTTTCTCCTTCGTGTGAGACACCCGGTGCTCCTCAAGGGTCCTCTTCGACTCGAACTTCATGCCGCAGCACGAGCACGCAAAGCTATCGTTAGTGTGTGATATTTTAAAGTGTATACGGTAACGTCTCCTGTCTAGGAATTCCTCGCCGCACTCGGGGCAGCCGTACGCTTTCCTCCTCGTATTGTGTACGTCTCGCAAATGCACCTGTTTCAGAGTCCAGGTCATAAACCGTTTCCCGCAAAAGTTGCATAAATGGGGCCAACATTTGGGTGAATCTGTCAAATGCTTCTTCTTGTCGTCCAAACTCTCAAATGTGGTCTTGCATTTTCGGCAAATCCTTTCACCAGCGCTATGACAGAACCTAATATGATTATTGAGCGTTGTGAGAGTCACGTAACTCTTGCCGCACGCTTCGCAGGTGTACCTTAGAAAGTGGCTTTGAGTGTGTCTACTCAATTGGCGCAGGCAGAGTGACTTCTCGCTACAAATCGCGCACGCGAGCTTATCCTTATCGAATTTGAACGGCTGCATTCCTAGCTCACCGTCCAGACTTATGGACTGGCGGTGTTTCAGCTTGAGATGTTCCGCAATAGACTTGATGTCATCGAACGGTTCGAAGCAGAGTCGACAGCGTATATTAGTGCAGTCCACTTTGATGAACCCTTCGTGGCAGTGAATGAACGCCATCTTAACATTGAACACGCCGTGCTCGCTATCCATATGCGGCCCGTAGTCTAGTGGGTTATCGATACTTTCCGCGCAATAAACGCACATGACCGTATTCTCTGGCAGTCTGAATGGATACACTGTGGAGTATTTCACCACAATCTCGGCGTTCTTTCTCGCGATGACATTAGGCTCATGTCTCTCGTCTAGAACAAAAAGAAAATGCCTGTCATTGAGCTGATCTTCCTCTTCTGTTGAACGCTCTTTGTTCGTTTTATTTGATGGCTTTTTATTATTACGTGTTTTATATTTATAATTTTAATTTCATTATTTTGAGGAAGACCACGGTCCAACTACCTAGATCATATCGATCGGACGCTCAAGGACGGGAACGTCAGAAGTACTCGAAACCGACGAGCATGTATGAACAGACTGATGAATGTGGACGAAGCAAAAGAGATTTGTAATTCTAGAGAGAACTGGCGCTCTGTACTCTCTGCCTATCCAGTTAGGGACTCGGCGTAATGATATAATGATGATGATGAAATTTGATTTCATTTAACTTTTTATTTATTTCAATAAACATAAATCCTACATGTTAATCAATCTCTCATGAACTATCACTGTGCCAAATTTCACGGAATTCCGTTTAGCCGTTCTGGCATGTTCATGAACAAACATCCATGCATCCTCACTTCGCATTCATACTATTAGTAGTAGTCTTGACGTGCGTAACTTGGAGATTAATAACAGTAATAAAAGCTTTCGCTAATAGAACAAACAATAAAACTAACAATCTTTTGGTTTTGGACAGACGTTAAAAGTCAACCAATTCCGGATGATACGACCTCATATGACTCTTCCAACTGACTCTTTGGTTGAACTGCTTATTACAAAGTTTACATTCAAATCGTTTGTATTCGCTATGGATCCACATATGCTGGTTCAAGTTCTTTTTCCTTACAAATGACTTTGAGCACTCGGTGCATGGAAAAAGCTTCTCTTTAGTGTGGACAAGTTTGTGCTCTTCAAAGTATCGCTTGGTGTCGAATTTCAAGCCGCAAAATGAACAAGTATAGTTATTATTCGTATGCGATATCATAAAGTGTGCTTTATAATGACGCCATATTGGAAAGACCTCGTCGCATTCGGGACACAAATAAGACTTATCCTCGGGCAGGTTGTGAACTTGGGCCATGTGTTGAGTTTTCTGCCTTTTATTCATAAATCTCTCGGTGCACACACTGCAGCTCAGACGCCAACAACGAGCGCTAGCTTTGACATGCTGTAGCCTTGCCTCTTTGGTAGGAAACCCCATCTTGCATCGGATACAAATCTTCTCTTTGGAATGTGCGTACGCTCTATGCTTATTCAAATTATCCTTGTTAGTGTACGACTTGCCGCATGTTTCGCAAGTACATTTGTGATAATGACAGCTTGTGTGTCTGCTGAGCGCTCTCAGCATCGGCTGCTTCACCGAACATATTGCGCAAACCCATCTCTCCTGCCCCAATTTGAACATCTGCATGCCGATGTCATGATCAACTTTAACGTCTTTATTGTGTGCGACGGCTAAATGTCGTGCAACGTCGACTAAGGTGTCGAAAGGCGTGGAGCAAATTTTGCAGGCCAACTCTGTACAGTCAACCTTGAGGTATTCCGTTGAGCTGGTGTGAAAAAAAGCCGTATCCACATTGTAATCCGCGTGCTCGGCTTTCATATGAGCCCTGTAGGCGAAGGGGTCGGCATAGCTCTCGCAGCAGTACACGCACATCATATCGTTACCGGGAAGCCTGAACGGGTACGCTGTTGAGTATTTCAACACTAGCTTTGCGTTGCGTCTCGCTTCGAGCAACGAATCGCACTCTAGAACAAACAGAAATAATAGAATTTCGATAAGCTGTTATATGGCAATGCTTTGTCTTAGTTAATATGATTTAAGCGCTTTTATTTAGATTGTTTATCATTTGCGAACACCCGATCGTAAGCCTCGGGGTGATGTCTTTTGATGTGAACACGTAGTTTCGTGTTCTCCACGAACAATTTGCTACAAACAAAACACACTCGCTTCTTGCTATCGTCATGAATGATCATGTGCGTTCGCAAGCTATTCTGCCTAGTGAATGTCTTCTCGCAGTGTGTGCATTGCAGAGGGCGTTCCCCAGTGTGTTGTCGACTGTGTTCCAACAGGTCCTGCTTTGTTGGAAACTTTCTTTCGCAGCGCGAACACTTATTCTCATCCGTGTGAGTCCTTTTGAAGTGAAAATACAACAGCGTGCGTTTGGCGAATTCTTTATTGCATTCCTTGCACCGAAACATAAGTTTGGGCACGGCGTGTACTTGCTCCAAGTGTTCCTGCCTCTTGTCCCACGATAGAAAGCGACGCGAGCACACGTTGCAACAAAACGGCATACAACTTTCAGTATTCCTCACGTGCTCATTCTTCGCTTTGGAGTCCGCGAAGGACTTCTTGCAAAACTGGCACACGTTTGGGGTATGCGTGTTACCCACGTGGTGCTTCAGCGAGTTCCTCGTCTGGAATCCTTTGCCGCACAGGTCGCAAATTATCTTAGCAAAATGGGACCCTGTATGGCGGGACAATTGTAGCGAGCCTGTAAATTTCATATTGCAGACGAGACAAACGAACCTATCCTTCTCCAATTTGACGGGAACAAGGCCTAAACTCTCGTCCATCTTGATATCCATTTTGTGTACGTCAATTAAATGTTGAGCAGCGGCTTCCAAATTGGGAAACGCAACGATGCACTTCTTACACGACAGATTGGTAATATCTATCCTTGGATGGGAGTCTTTGCAGACCTTTTTGAGACACGTGGACCTGTCAACGTCCACGTGCTCAGTATCCACGTGCAGACGGTAGAGGAACGGGTCATCGGCCACGTGACGGCAGAAACAGCATCGCAACGATCTGCTTTTGTGGGTAAAAGGGTAGGCTGTCGTGTGTCTCAGTATAAGGGTGGCGTTTCTTTTGGCCAAGCTCGTCCTGTGGTTAAACGCCGGCTCGAAGATCAGAACGCGATGACCGTCTAGAACACAGAGATTTAATTCCTGGTTTACGTTAAGTTACGTTACATGATAATATATCGATGTTATGTTCAGCCTACTGGTAGTCTAAAAAGAAACTTATGGCTAGAGTAATGATGAGGCAATTGGGCGTCGTGCCTCACCTTTCTTTCTTTTCTTTCTTTTTTAATATATATAAATTACGCGTCACTTTGTTTGTCCGCGATGGACTCCTAAACTACTTAATCAAACTTGCACACCATGTGCAGTTTGATCCAACTTGAAAGATAGGATAGCTTACATCTCAATTTATAGTTGCATTACCCATACACCTCTGCCTACCCCTTCGGGGACCCTTGTGGGAAGGCGTGAGGATATATTGTATTATATTATTATTATTGTTTTATTGCAAATTATTTGTCTATTATTTGAAAGTCACAATTATCTGTTAGCTCCAAGCGATTCTAGTCTAATAGTCGTATATTTCGAAGGAGTATTTAATGTGCGTATATGCCATGCCAATACAGTTCACGAACGTGATCACGGTATCAGATTCCCCTACACTTGACGCATTCAGAGAACACTCACTATATTGCAAGAGTTCTTAATACCGGGAAGCATGTATGAATGTGGTATGACTTTTACGACGATACGAATGTATAGCAATGGACCAAGCCTTGAGGACTTGCGCTCTACTCACTATGCTTATCCCGTTTGGTTGTTGGCGTGATTATATGACGATTAATCGGGCGGATCGTTATCGTTCTTAACGGATTTTACATACTGCGCTTAGTTTTAGATTCAAGCATCTTTACGTATTATATCTTCAAGCCTCCCCACAAGGGTCCAACAAGGGTCCCTGAAGAGGTAGGTAAAGGTGTAGTACCGTATATTATATACTAGCTGTGTCTGCGACTTCGTCCTCGTGGGATAGTGATTTTGTGCAGTATTTTTTTATTTATTTTGGATGTGTGTGTATAGGGGATGCCTACGTCATAGTAGCTTTATGCATGCAAAGTCTCAGCCCGATCGGTTTAAAATTGACAAAGTTTCATACAAACTTTCATCCCCTACTTTATCCCCTTGGGGGTAGAATTAATCAAAATCCTTTCTTAGCGGATGCCTACGCCATAACATCTACCTGCATGCAAAGTCACCTTTGAGTTACATAGATATAGATATGTATGTATAAGTAATAGTCATGGATAAAGTTGCTATAGAATATATTTTTTACAATTATGTGTACCATGAATAAGTTAATGTATAACAACTTCTAGGACATTCCTATTGCAATGCAGCGCCGCGCACACGAGTCCCAAACGGTCTACTCCCACCCCCCTATCAAATTGATACTGAAAATGCCACTTCTAGAAAGTTCCTATAGCTATGCAGCGCCTAGCACAAGAGTCTTAAACGGTCCACTCCCACCCCCTCTCAAATTGATACCAAAACGCTCACTTCTAGAACGTTCCTATTGCAATGCAGCGCCGCGCACACGAGTCCCAAACGGTCTACTCCCACCCCCCTATCAAATTGATACTGAAAAATGCCACTTCTAGAAAGTTCCTATAGCTATGCAGCGCCTAGCACAAGAGTCTTAAACGGTCTACTCCCACCCCCCTGTCACATTGATACCAAAACGCTCACTTCTAGATCATTCGTATTGCTATGCAGCGACCTAGCACACAGGTACCAAACGGTCTACTCCCACCCCGTCTGACACTGATTCTGAAGCAGACGCTTCTAGAACATTCCTATTGCAATGCTGCCTCACTCACAAGTCCAAAGTACATCCTCTACACTGTCACTAATGCTCAATCTTCTATAACTACACGTTATGTTTCGCTAGATGCCGTTTCAAGCGATACCGCGACAGGAACTTCATGCCACAGTGCTTACACACGGCGCAATCCTCGGAATGCTGCAGTTTAAAATGATCATAATAAGCATTCTCGCTCGTGAACTCCACGTCGCAATCGGCGCAGCGGTACGTCTTCCTCTGCTGTCCGTGCTCCAACTCCATGTGTCGCTTCCTCGACTTCCAATCGAGGAATCTCTCCTGGCACTTGGGACACGTGTATGGCATGCACGTCTTCTCCAACCTCCTGTGCCTCTCTTTGGCCTCCATCGTGGGGAACACTTTCTTGCACGACTTGCACGACACTTCGTAATCCTGGTGCTTGGACCTAACGTGGCGCAGCAGGCCTGTAGTGGCCACGTAACTGCTGCCACACACGTGACACACATAGCTCAGGAAATGTGTTATCGTGTGCCTGTTAAGGTGGAATAGAGACGGGAAGCTTTTCTCACAAACAGCGCAACTGAACGTGTCCTTTTGCAAAAAGTAGGGCATCACTCCCATCTTCTCGTTCAGATCGATCCTCTCGTGGTGTACTGCGCTCAAATGGTTTGCCATCAGGTCCAAACCGCTCTCGGCGTACGGACACAGTCTGCAGCGAAGGTTCGTGAGGTCGGCTTTAACGAACTCCGACTTGGGCAGATTATGAAACGCGACCTTGATGCTGAAGAAGTCGTGCTCCTTGTCCATGTGATCGCGGAAGGTCTGCGGGTCCTCGAACAGGTCCTGGCAGTAGACGCACAGTATCTGTCTGTCGTTCACCCGGAACGGGTACGCTGTAGTGCAGCGGATTATGGTCTCGGCGTTACCGCGCGTCGGTTCGAAACTTTCCGCTAAAAAAGAAATGCACGGTTGTATTCGCTCTCATTATTATAAACCTTATAGTTACACTGTTTAAGAGCAATTCTTGAATGACAACGTTGCGGCACATGTCTTTTGGTCTCAGGTGGAGTCTCTTGGACGAAGACCTGTTGGGTCATCTTTGACGTGGTCAGTTCATTTCCAAAGCGCTGTTGTGCGGAGCTGGACAGTGTGCGGTCTACGCCCATATATAATACCCAGTTTTTTATTTTTTTTATTGAGCTGATCATTTGTATTTTAATATTAGGTTATACGCACAGTTTTATTGCAGTTGGGTACGGGTAGTATTGGGTTTATTAAAATAGTTTTAATGGTTATTTTCAAAACGTGTAAGTTTTATAAAAGTTATGTAAAACGATACGCATAAGTTGCAAATTGGGTCAAAATAATACACAGAAACGGATATAGATATTCAACTTAAATACTAAGACTAAATTTAGAAAGATTCGTTGAGATGCGCACGCGCAGTGCTGTTTTTAACGTAAAATTTCGATAGTCACAATAAATCTTTCAAATTTGTCTATATATTGAAAACGTTGCATGAACGAACTACTTTACCAGTAATGAATTCAGATTTTATTCTATCAACAACGATAGAGTCATATATAACTATTGGGCATTAAAGTCAATTAAAAAAAAAGATTATTCACAAGTATTTTAAAACTATTGAAAAACACAGTTAATAAAAATAAAATAAAAATATGATAATTTAGAACAACTTTTGAAAAACATTTAAAAATTGTTTTTTTAATACCAAAGCTAAGAAAAAAAAAAAAAAGAACACCTTATGAAGTGCTTTAAGCGTCCATAGGGAGTGGTGACTTAACAGACACCGCCTCCTACGGATACTGGCAGCACAAAGGGTATATGCTTTTAAAAAAACATATTCATTATCAATTATTAAACTGCTCAATTACTCTTAAGACCCTTGTTACTGGCCGCTACTAAATAGATGTTGTATATTCATAGCATCGGTTTCCTCGTCACAGGCTTTGCCTAGTGAGGAAACCAAAAGATATTGTGTTTTTAAATAAGTCAGACTCTCTGCAAGATTGTGAATATATGTCATGTTTAATGTGTTATTATGTTTTTGCAGTAATTAAATACTTTTTTATATTTTTACCGTCATTAAGACCTTCGTAGTAGGATTCGTTCATACAATCTTGCCAATATATTCGGCCGTTGAGACCAAAATCATATGGATATGTTTTAGATTCATACAAAATTCATTTAAATCGTATTAAAAATGCACACAAAGATAGTAACCCGATAAACAGGAATTAATTGTAAGACTTAAACTAAATTATAAAGATTCCGTGCGAGGATTTCTGCCCGTACTTTAAGCCGCAACGAATTCCGATCAAATAAACTCTTTTCGTTCACATTTCGCTCCCAAAACACGAGACGACAGGCAAAAATCCTCCACACGGATTTATTCAGAGCTCGTAGAAAATAAGGCACACAATTTAAAAAGTTGCAAGAAACCTTGTGTTACATTATACGGCATTACATTACAATTTTGTCGACCTCTCCTTATACTGTTACGCTGGAAGTAAAGGGGGGGGGGGGGGGCAGGAGGTGGTAACTGAAGTTACTACCGAAATACTTTATACAGAGTGTATCAGAAAATAGGCCACTTGTTCAAATATACTTTGCTAGGGCACAATGACAGGAAGCTAATATTAAAAAAAAAACTCTGTATGTCCTAATATCCTTTACAGAATCGTAAACGGCTGGACCGATTTTAATTTAAATTTTATGTTTCTGTAGGTGGATTCACAATTGGACCCGATAGGTGTCGCCACTGGATCCGTGGCTTTAATTTTTCACCCAAGTGAAGCTGGGCGGGACAACTACTTTTCACATAAAATTATCTTGTGACGATAATCTTGTACATGTAGGATGTAACTACGTTGTTAGTAATTATTTCTGAATAAACCCACAAAACCATGTTCCTAAGTGAGTATTACTCCCTTTAATAATGTCGTCATTGTGTCATCTTTGGAGCTAAATGTTGTATTGCATCGTCATGAGGATATATTGACAACACGCGACTACTTCTAGAAGACAACTGGTCTATTACTTGAGCTTTATCAGTATTAGTGGCAGTGATTATGTGCGTGCGTATATTTAACATCCTATTAAAACAAACGAGCCGTGGTGGCCGAGTGGTTCGAGCAGTTGCCTCCGACGCAGAGGTCGCAAGATCGAATCCCGACCTGTACCAATGAGTTTTTCTGAACTTAAGTACAGTGATTAGTCACACCACGAGCTTTACGGTGAAGGAAAACATCGAGAGGAAACCTGCATACGTCTGGGAAGAAATTCAAAGGCGTATGTATAGTCGTGCTTGAATAACGGCGATGGACTCGCCATCTGTCACGTTGGCACCTAATATACCTGGCGGAAAGTGGGTGTGTGGGTATTACCTATACACCTCTGCCTACCCCTTCGGGGACCCTTGTGGGAAGGCGTGAGGATATTATTATTATTATATTATTAAAATCACCTAAAGCATCCAGCTACATGTTTCTATAACTTATACCAACAAGGGCCGTGGTGGCCGAATGGTTCGAGTAGTTGCCTGCAACACAAACATGCAAGTTTGAATCCCGCCTGTACCAATGAGTTTTTCTGAACTAAGTACAGTGATTAGTCACACCACGAGCTTTAAGGTGAAGGAAATCATCGAGAGGAAACCTGCACACGTCTGAGAAGACGTTCAAGGGCGTACGTATTCGTCGCGCTTCAGTAACGGTGAAAGGACTCGCCATCTGTCACGTTAGCTCCTAAAATATATAACCTCTCCTAACCTCTCGGGGACTCTTGTAGGATGGCGTGAGGATATATTAATTATTATATGTGGACGAAGCGAAAGAGGTAAGTCTAGAGAGAACTGGCGCTCTATACTCTCTGCCTACCCCGTTGGTACTCGGCTGATATGGATGGATTACATATTCGAACAATTCAAATTAAGGCTTAATTTCACCATTGGATAGACATATCAGCAATGTCAGTGTTACTTTTAAAACGAAACAGCTACAAGGTTGAATGTGTAAGCCGAATGTAAAACAAAATTCCTCCATCATCTCCACTCACCTTTGGTGGCCCCACCCTTACAGGATACCGACGATGGAAAACCTTGAGCCGGGAATCGAACCCGCTCAACAAATTCGTGTTTGAAGACTACTCAAAATCACATCGCGAGCTTTACGGTGAAGGAAAACATTGCAAGGTAACCTACATACGTTTGAGAAGACATTCAATGGCGTATGCATGTGCAGGCGTGCTTGAGAAACGACGATGAGGTCGTCGTGTTTCTATATTCTGTCGCGATTAAATATATGTATAGTAATCGCTCTGCCTACCCCCATGAGGAACTCGGAATGAAGATATGTATATATCTTAATATATATAGATATAGAGCCGTGGTGGCCGAGTGGTTCGAGCAGTTGCCTGCGACGCAAAGGTCGCAAGTTCGAATCCCAACTGTACCAATGAGTTTTTCTAAAACTTAAGTACAGTGATTAGTCACACCACGAGCTTTACGGTGAAGGAAAACATCGAGTGGAAACCTGCATACGTCTGAGAAGAAATTCAAAAGGCGTATGTATAGTCGTGCTTGAGTAACGGCGATGGACTCGCCATCGGTCACGTTGGCACCTAATATACCTCTGGCGGAAAGTGGGTGTGTGGGTATTACCTATACACCTCTGCCTACCCTTTCGGGGACCCTTGTGGGAAGGCGTGAGGATATATATATTAATATATATAGATTACGCGTCACTTTTTTGTCCACTATGGACTCTTAAACTACTTAACCGATTTTAATGAAATTTGCACACCGTGTGCAGTTTGATCCAACTTGAAAGATAGGATAGCTTACATCTCAATTTATAGTCGCAATATTATTTTATTGCAAATAATATGTCTATTATTTGACAGTCACAATTATCTGTTAGCTCCAAACGATTCTAACAGATGGAGTTGAGAATAGTTTAGACTTCACAAATGGACCCGATAGGTGGCGCTGCGAGCGTGTTATGGGCAATTTAACTTTTTCACCTAAGCGAAGCTGGGCGAGACAGCTAGTATATATATATATATATATATATACGAGAAGATATGTCTTTATAATTCCTGTCTCCGTCATAAGTCGCTGAGCCCCACAGGGTCAACTGTATACCCTGATATTATGTATTATATATAAGTGGAATAGCAATAAATAATTATGATTATAAATATATATTTAATACGATACAATTGTATGATCCTAATCTGCTGGGTGATCATCTAAAACCTGTAAAAGACACACACACAGACACAAACCATGATAATATTTCATATAAATAAAAAAGTGTCAGCTCTGAATAAAAGTAGAGAAAATTTCACCAAATACTTTCGCACCCCCCAAATAACAGTTATAATTGTTGGCAGCATAATGGGTTTAATCCCTCTGCTTCCAACCTTCCAACACAATGTAACAATCCTCCCCCCTCCCCAAGGAGCTCATTACTGGAAACCTTATTCACCGCGTAGGGACACAACACAATAAATTGTGTTATTTGGCTACGGACTTCTATAAGGTGGAGGTCCTGCCCCAGTCGGGCAGCTCCAAATTCGAACGGGAAACCCGTTATGCCCTACCTCTCTTAATTCACATTGGCATTTTTAGCTTATAAAACGTCGAAAAAGGTGCACGGTTCGGGTTGGTCGTTTCCATGGAGAAGAACCGGCAAGAAAAACCGGAAGAGACTGTATGTACCCTAAGAGAACTGGCCTCACCCTCTCTCCACCCCGTGAGGCATAACATGTATGTAATTCTCGTTAATCAAGACTAGCGTGGGATTATTTTGGTGAAACTTTCCATACACACACACACATAAGAATATATAACACGAATCAATTGTATATAACATATCCATATGACTCGCTTACATCTAAACACGTGCAGTAAATACATACACATTGGCAGGTTTCGTGTACAGAATTATAGACCCAATTGTGTAGTTTCCAATTAATATCAATCAATAAATCTTTGCAAATCGCAAATCAACTGGCGTGAATGAGGGCGTGATTGTAAAGATGAAGAAAGGCATGTTACGTTGGTTTGGACACATAGAAAGGATGAGTGAAGAAAGATTGACGAAACAGATATACAAAGCGAAAGTGTGTGCATGAAGAGGCAGAGGAAGGCCACGTTCCAACTACCTGGATCAAATAGATCGGACTCTGAAGGACGGGAACGTTAAGAGTACTCGAAACCGACGAGCATGTATGAAGAGACTGATGAATGTGGACGAAGCGAAAGAGGTATGTCAGTCTAGAGAGAACTGGCGCTCTATACTCTCTGCCTACCCCGTTAGGGACTTGGCTTAATGATATGTACGTATGTAAATCTATACTAACATTATAAAGAGGCCGTTTGTTTGCTTGTTAGAACGCGCTTACATAAGCAACCATAAATGTTATTTTATTAAGCCGTGGTGGCTGAATGGTTCGAGCAGTTGCCTGCGACACAAAGATCGCAAGTTCGAATCCCGACTGTACCAATGAGTTTTTCTGAACTTAGGTAGAGTGATTAGTCACACCACGAGCTTTATTATTAAGGAAAACATCGAGAGGAAACCTGCATACGTCTGAGAAGACATTCAAAGGCGTATGTATAGTCGTGCTTGAGTAACGGCGATGGACTCGCCATCTGTCACGTTGGCACCTAATATACCTCTGGCGGAAAGTAGGTGTGTGGGTATTACCTATACACCTCTGCCTAATTCTTCGGGGACCTTTATAGGTGTGTGGATAATTTAATTAAGAATAAAAGATATGGCTTTATTGAGCAAGGTTTTAAGGCTTACAGAAGGTCGCAGCCAAATGGCACTGCTGGGGGTAATACCTTAGCTATTGAAACGCACCTTCAGGCATCTTAACAACCATTTGTAGTATAGGAACGAAGTGTGTGTATGTGTGTAGTGATTGGATTCAAACACAAAACCTGCCAATTTTAAAGTAGGTGAACCAAGTCGCATTGAATACTCAAGGCTCCGAACATGGCGACATTCTTCTATAAACAAAATGGATTTCGACATCACGCTGAATCTATCGTAAGTGGATTAAATTAAACGTTTTTTTTGTAATGTCTCGGTTTGGGTTCTGGGATCTTTAACTGTTTTGCACTTGTTAAAGCCTCGGTTTGGGCGTTTACTGGTTCGCTAGTTAGGTGAGCTGAGCTGCCTACCAAGACATCCCATTCTAACAAAACTTTAGAATAACAAAACTTATACCACAACTAAAGATTCAGTATTAGGCAGGACTGACAAATTAAAATCCATGACATGACATCCGAAGATTTTTTTATTGCGTTCTTTTTATACCACACGGGTGGCAAACAAGAAAAATGCGGTCTGCGAGGTGGTAAGCGGTTACCGCCGCCTATGTAAGCTTTCGAGCCTGCCAACCTTGAGTTGTCTATCGTAACTTTTATTGATAGCGAGACCAAGGCACTCAGCTAGGCACTTGAAGAGCTAGATATATTCAAGCTAGTAATTCTACATATATGCATACTTAGTGACAAGAAAACTCCACTAGCGCGATTTAGGAATAATCAGGAATAGCGCCATCTGTCGGTGCGTCGATTCAACGCGATGTCGACAACGCCGTTTCAAAGAGCTTTCAAAAATAGAACATTCACGGCGACTCGCTCCCCGCTTTGGAACGTAGAGTAAATGATGCTTACCTTTCTTTTTCTTCTCTGGCTTCACCGCTTTACTGGACGAGGGCTTTTGCTCCTTAATAACTTTCACTTTCTTCGCCGGGGACGCCTTCGTTTTTGTTGTGGATTTTCTCTTAGCAGCCACTTTCGAGTTGTCCAGCAAGTCTAGTAGGTCCACAGACTCCTTTTTGGGGACTCGACTAGCCAGCTTAGTGAGAGGCACTTCGTCCACTAGAACAGAGAAAATTGATCTTTTTGTGTGGTTTTGTGGAACGAGCGAAGCGAGAGCTATGTAAGTCTAGAGATAACTGGCGCTCTATACTGGCGTGATGATATGTAAAAACAAGTGAATTAAAAAGAAAACCCGTTCCAATTTCTAATCAATAAATACATTTTAAAAAACAAAAGGCAGTGTAGCCAAAAGTCCGGGCTCAATCGCCACAAAATTTAAAAAAAAGAACTCACGGTCGTCATCACCATCGTCATCGTCCTCGAGGTACTCGCAGCGATCATCAAAGTCATCCTCACTCAGCCGCGCCTCCTGCTTGACGCGCTCTAGCTTCACGGAACTCTCAACCACCTCGGCACTCTCTGTAACAAAACAATATAATATTAATAATAATACAATGTAATTTGCCGTGGAAAAGGAGCCGTGGTGGCCGAGTGGTTCGAGCAGTTGCCTGCGACGCAAAGGTCGCAAGTTCGAATCCCGACTGTACCAATGAGTTTTTCTGAACTTAAGTACAGTGATTAGTCCCACCACGAGCTTTACGGTGAAGGAAAACATCGAGAGGAAACCCGCATACGTCTGAGAAGAAATTCAAAGGCGTATAGTCGTGCTTGAGTAACGGCGATGGACTCGCCATCTGTCACGTTGGCACCTAATATACCTCTGGCGGAAAGTGGGTGTGTGGGTATTACCTATACACCTCTGCCTACACCTTCGGGGACCCTTGTGGGAAGGCGTGAGGATATATATTATATACAATGTAATTTATTGTAAAAAATCTGCTTACGTAATACTTGAATTGAAAAGAGCAAGAGCCCGTGATCCCCAGTAAAAGCTGAAAACTTGTCAGTTCTTGCTCCCAACACAGGTAAGAATGATAGACCATTACGACGTTTGGGCTACCGTGGCTTTGGCTATCTGGCTGGCATATCTCCCAATTTGTAGTCGAGGGGGTGTATTAATCTGTGTGTACCGACAATACTCACACATTAGTGGAAGGTTGCACACTTACATTATTAACTATAGGGAAGCATAGTGGGGCGCACCTTCCTGAATGGCATTATCCATGCCAAGTATCATACAACTATCTGTATGTTATACATACAAGCTATAACATCTGCATGGAATTAAATGCAGTTTTCACAGATGTATTGTTAAGTATCTGTGTGGACACGAAAAATGTATTTCACTGAAAGACTTATATCAATGTATTTAAGAGAGGTAGGGCATAATGGGTATCCCGTTCGAATTTGGAGCTGCCCGACTGGGGCAGGACCACCACCTTATAGAAGTCCGTAGCCAAATAACACAATTTATTGTGTTGTGTTCCTACGCGGTGAATAAGGTTTCCAGTAATGAGCTCCTTGGGGTGGGGGAGGGTTGTTGTATTGTGTTGGCAGCAGAGGGATTAGTCCCATTATGCTGCCAACACAGTATAACTCTCCGAACACAGAGTGGCAACGCGCATGTGATACTTCGGTATTGTAAGCGTAAATAGGCTACGGTAACCGTTTTCAATCGGGTGGGCCGCATGCTTGTTTGCCACTCTTGTTGTATAAAAAAAATAATAAGTTATGAAACTAATAAAATTCACCATCAACATCCAGATCGGCACTGGCAGGATCGAGGTGTTGCATAAAGGTGCGCTCACACTCGAGCACCTGTCGACGGAAGTCGGTGGCATCGCGCAGTCGTGATATGCAGGGCTCGCAGATCAGGCGACTGTTACTATTAGGGCCACCAGATTGGGAGAATGCAATCTGTAAGAAACATACACACCAATGCATGTAGAAACATACATATATCATACATACATATCATCACGCCAAGTCCCTAATGGGGTAGGCAGAAAGTATAGAGCGCCAGTGCTCTCTACATATACCTCACCTAATATATCCTACCTAATATACCTCTGGCGGAAAGTGGGTGTGTGGGTATTACCTATATACCTCTGCCTACCCCTTCGGGGACCCTTGTGGGAAGGCGTGAGGATATATTATATTATTAACAACAGACCGAAAAATTGTGGCAACCCTAGTCTAGGTATGTAAATAAATTCAAGTTAACATTAAACCTCATTTATAATATTACCAGAAACCTTATATTTTCATTATGTTCTTATTCTCAACAGTCTTTGAGGGTTCGTCTCAAGCCGATCGATTTTTGAACTCGACCAAATGAAAAACACACTCGACTGCGCAACTCAAGCCTAAGACAAGCAACTATTTTCCACAGTCGCATTCTATGCTTAGGAAAATGGACGGCCTTAAAACCCAGCCTCATCATGTTATTAGTAAACAAAGAGACTCACGCTAACGCTGAGAGTTTCCGTTAACATTTCCTCGTAAACTTCTCTCTTGCCCATCCAGAAATATTCGGTAGAAATGTCTTTGTAACAACCCTCAGTGAGGCAACATCTGCACACGCTGGGACCGGGACGCCAATCACTTGTTTTCTCAGCCATGGTCACGTTTCAACTATTGTCTTCACAGAATATACAACTAACATATTAATATTTGTGATTAAATTTATTTACAACCGACGTAATAATACAAAATATCACAATTTCTCGCTACGAACAGCGTAAAGCGAAGCGACGCCATCACCATCACATCAGCTAGTTGACAGTGTTGCCACTTGCCACCAAAAGACTACTATTGAACACTGGGCTGCCACTTAACACCGTCCGTCCGTATTATATTGCTTGTTTGTTGTTGCTTTTTGTGTGAAGATCTCGTCATTGATAGTAGTTCTTGCAATACGTCAAATTGACGGTACTGAAAACCAACTGGCTGGTGGCCTAGGTCTCGCCATTGCTCGGTTAAGTAGCAAAAGTTCCCGCAACCCACGCTACGAAAGACAATAAAAAAAAACTGAACACTAAGCCGAGGTAGGCGATAGTTCGATAAGTTGTAACGAGCACACCATGATTGCTGGCAGCAGCCAACCAACTATGACATGCTTATGCGAGGCATTGATGGGTCCCTCGAGATTTTTATGTAATTAATCCCCTTAAACGTATATAATAGAAGAGAAGTTTGTGCCCAATTACTAACTTGAACATTTGACAGCCTGAAAGACGTCGATACTCGTTGTCAGACAGAAAGACTAGTATCTTTATCTTCAATAAAAAATAACCAATAAAAGCGTTTGTCAAACAATTGCTTGACTTGACATTGATTGCATGTTGTTTAGTAGGCCAAATAAAGTGAAAATCGTAAAACTCATCCGAAGATTTCTTTTCTAAGATGTTCAAAGATAAAAGATGTAACAATGGAATGCAGGAACTAGCCAGTACATAGTTGAAAATCATTCAGTTCCTTCAAATTGTTATATACTATTCAGGAAACACTCATATCCCCATTAAAAGCTCTGTGTGTGTTCTTCTGTATGAACTACTGTAATAATATGATATTAATAGCGTCTTTAATGTTTATTAATAGCGTTCATTAATATTTATAATCCCCATGAGACTGAAAAATAGATAAATATGAAAGTACTATGTGTTATTTAGCACTATATCTAAACAAATTAAGATAATGAGTGTGAATAAAAGCAAGGGTCCTTTATTCGACCCTGGCTTGTGTCGGTGTTGTGGTACCTTGAAAAAGTGCCGACTTTTGAATGTGGAATATGAAAGTTGTGGACAGAAAGAGGTCTACTCAGATATGATGATGGACTGTTTTGGGTTGCTGGTAAGATATATTTATTTACATGTTTTTTTAATATGTACTGATAAAAGTATTCGCGCCTTGCTACAGTGATAGGCAGATAAATAAATACCTTGGGACAATTCCACAACTTTCGACAAATTGACCTAGTCCCAAATTAAGCAAAGCTTGTGTTATGGTAACTAGACAACGATAGATTTACTTATATAGATAGATATATACATAAATACATAGGACATCCAAGACTAAAGTACAAATACTCGTGTTCATCACACAAATATCTGAACCTCACTGGGCATTGAACCGGCAACCTTAAGTTTCGCAGTCAGGAGGTCTAAGGAAGCAGGAAGGCTGTCTGGTCTAGTGGTTATTTATATAGCAACAAACCATATAAATGTGACACATGATGTATACATAG
Source organism: Drepana arcuata (assembly GCA_016069955.1). NCBI lineage: Eukaryota > Metazoa > Arthropoda > Insecta > Lepidoptera > Drepanidae > Drepana > Drepana arcuata. The sequence goes on along the minus strand of JACCPG010002987.1, from coordinate 10,606 downwards.
CCAATCCTCATACACAGTTATATATCAAATTATATGCATATCTTTCTATATATGGCATTTTTTCTCTACCAGATACAGATATTTCTCATTCAATGTTATCCTCATAACAATAATAATATATCCTCACGCCTTCCCACAAGGGTCCCCGAAGGGGTAGGCAGAGGTGTATAGGTAATGCCCACACACCCACTTTCCGCCAGAGGTATATTAGGTGCCAACGTGACAGATGGCGAGTCTATCGCCGTTACTCAAGCACGACTACACACGCTTTTGAATTTCTTCTCAGACGTATGCAGGTTTCCTCTCGATGTTTTCCTTCACCGTAAAGCTTGTGGTGTGACTAATCACTGTACTTAAGTTCAGAAAAAACTCATTGGTACAGTTGGGATTCGAACTTGCGACCTTTGCGTCGCAGGCAACTGCTCGAACCACTCGGCCACCACGGCTCTCAATGTTATCCTTCTCCGTAAATATTGTCATATAAAGGACATAACAGAACCTAAGTTGCGAAAATACTTGTGCTATTTTATAAAATTATGGCGTTTTAACTATATCTATATATATAATAAAATTGATAATAATATGTATGAAGAGACTGATGAATGTGGACGAAGCGAAAGAGGTATGTAAGTCTAGAGAGAACTGGCGCTCTATACTCTCTGCCTACCCCGTTAGGGACTTGGCGTGATGATATGTATGTATGTATGTATGTAATAAAATTGGAGTGTCTTAGTACATATAATCAAAATATACAGATTAACATTAAGTTATTACTACGTATTAAGTTAGAAGCCGTGGTGGCCGAGTGGTTCGAGCAGTTGCCTGCGACGCAAAGGTCGCAAGTTCGAATCCCTACTGTACCAATGAGTTTTTCTGAACTTAAGTACAGTGATTAGTCACACCACAAGCTTTACGGTGAAGGAAAATATTGAGGGGAAACCTGCATACGTCTAAGAAGAAATTCAAAAGGCATATGTATAGTGCTTGAGTAAAGGCGATGGACTCGCCATCTTTCACGTTGGCACCGAATATACCTCTGGCGGAAAGTGGGTGTGTGGGCATTACCTATACACCTCTGCCTACCCCTTCGGGGACCCTTGCAGGAAGGCGTGAGAGTACTGACATATCATCATGCTGAGACCCTTATGGGGTAGGCAGAGAAAGTACCATAGTGTCATATTACATTAAAGTAAATTTTATGTGTCAACATTTTGTCATAGCTATCCCACATGGACGGCCGCCTAACGGACAGGCTGGTGTGTGCCACATGCGTGATGAGGCTGCGAGAGGCCAACAGCTTCAAAAAGCAGGTCCTGCAATGTGAGGAGGCGTTCTTACAAGTCAAAATGTGTACTGATGCAGATGGTAAGTATCATTTGAAATTTGTTTTATTACAAACAATGAAAGATATGGTCTGTATGGGTATTTATGGAAAACTGAGTTAAATTAAGTAAACTGGTTTGTCCATTAGAATATGGCTTTAAATTACCAAACCATCTCCAATGCGCACCGGTTTGTAAGAAATACAGAAATATACGAATACCTGGAAATACCAACCGTCAAACAAGAAGTCCGTAAATATGCCGTAAAATACAAGGAAAGACGGAGAGAGTGTAAATCGCCTAAAGAGATGGCAGGTGCTGTGGGATGGATTTAAGTTTGTTTTCTTTTTGTATTACGGAACGTATTAGCGTTGTAGATTAAAATTTAAAAAGAAAAAAGGTTATGTCACTTGTCACTTCTTGATCTCGGAACGTAGGTACGATGTAATAACGGCTTACCATTTTTAATTTAAAATAAAGTATAAACACAGTTAATACGCGAGTGTTTTGATTACTATCCCCACAAACCTGGACATGACGCTGACTTATCTAATAGCCAGTGAGGTGCCATTCAATGGAAGTGCGCCTCAAAACAATGACTACATCGACAAGATCTGATTATGGCCAAACTGCCGATTGCAGATATTGAAAGGGAAAAAAATCATATATATATATATACTAGCTGTGCCCGCGACTTCGCCCGCGTGGAATTTAACTATAATAATATATCCTCACGCCTTCCCACAAGGGTCCCCGAAGGGGTAGGCAGAGGTGTATAGGTAATACCCAACACCCACTTTCCGCCAGAGGTATATTACGTGCCAACGTGACAGATGGCCAGTCCATCGCCGTTACTCAAGCACGACTATACATACGCCTTTGAATTTCTTCTCAGACGTATGCAGGTTTCCTCTCGATGTTTTCCTTGGAATGGAATGTTGGAATTTAACTAAAAAGTTATTGTTTAATTTTTACAATGAAAGTAGCCTAAGTTACTCCTTATTACATCAGCTATCTGCCAATGAAAGTCCCGTTAAAATAGGTCCAGCCGTTTCAGAGATTAGCCGGAACAAACAGACAGACAGACAAATATTTAAAACAATTTTTTTTTGGTATATGTACCGACCGTGTATACATCCATATGCATTTAGTAAGCGGATATTTTAATATTACAAACAGACACTCCAATTTTATTTACTTGTATAGATATACGCTCTTGCCCTTCCCAATAGGGTCTTTAAAGGGACCCACACACCTACTTTGCACCAGAGATTGCTAGCTACCGTAAAGCTTGTGGTGTGACTAATCACAGTAAACCATTTAGTAGTACAATACATCATTTAGAAAAACTCATTGGTACAGTAGGGATTGGAGCTGGCAACGATTGTGTTGCAGGCAACTAGACAAGCCACTCTGCCACCACGGCTCATATGCCTAGCCCATGCCAACTCATAAGAGTCCCCTAAATGGTAGGCAGAGGTAAATCATCCTCTTTCCGCCAGAGATGTAAACAGCTTCCAATGTGAATCTGACAGAAATATTTACAGTATTGTAATGATTAATGATTATCGTTTACTGAAACTGATGCTTTATGGTATTAAGTTTTTCGCAAATTGTCGAATTAGTGTATTGCTAAATGAATATTTTATTTATTATTTATTTAAAGTTTATGCACAATTTCAGTACAATAGTGGACTTAAAGCTATTGTATGTCGTGATTCAGACGCTGATCGTCACACCGTGGAGCAGGCCCTGGTGGAGGGGGTCCCCAAGATGGAGGTTGAGGTGGTAAAGATGGAACCCCTCGATCCTGAGGATAGCGACGCGGGCAGTGCGGCAGACGCTCTGGCAGAGGCACCAGGTACCGAGGCTTACGATCAGGCATTCCTTTCAAGGGTATTTATTTGTATATCCTCACGCCTTTCCACAAGGGTCCCCGAAGAGGTAGGTAGAGGTGTATAGGTAATACCCACACACCCACTTTCCACCAGAGGTATATTAGGTGCCAACGTGACAGATGGCGAGTCCATCGCCGTTACTCGAGCACGACTATACATACGCCTTTTGAATTTCTTCTCAGACGTATGCAGGTTTCCTCTCGATGTTTTCCTTCACCGTAAAGCTCGTGGTGTGACTAATCACATTATTTATTGTTTTACATATAATAATAGTATTTATTTGTTATTACTGTTTATGATTATATTCTAGATGATGATGAGAAGCCCTCAGCAGACGATCTACCCCTGCATCTCCTGCGGACCAGGCCGCCATCTTTATATAGAGACACTCCACCCTCTCCACGTGAAGCCGCAGTCAGGAAGCACAGTGAGCTAATTCATTGACAACTAGCTGCGCATCAAACGCTTTTTTTTTTTTTTCTTGTGAAATTAATACATATAATTATTAGGTACTAGCTGTGCCCGCGACTTCGTCGGCGTGGACGGCTTTTTTATCTTTCGTAAAAATGTTTTTTTTTTCATTAAAAAGTATTCTATGTTACTTCTAAAACCTCCAAGAATATGTGTACAAAGTTTCATGATGATCGGTTAAGTAGTTTTTACGTAAAAGCGTAACAAACAAACTTACATTCACATTTATAATATTAGTATAGACTAGTAACTACTTACTTACTACTAAAAAGAAAAATAATGAAAATAATAATAACTAAAATATATTATTAAAAGGAGTCCCTTTAGGCAGGGTTCCGAAGATACTGGCAGCGTTCCCCCTTTGAATAGCTAGGCTAATTCTTTGTCCGAGGTAGCTGCCAGCTCTTCGGTTTCCTGTGATGTCGACCAACCTTTTTGCTATTTCTTTAAATAGCTTTGTGGCACTAGGACCCCACGGACCAAGGGTCTCGACACCGAATGGGACAAAATCATATTCGGAGCCTAGACCCCTGTATTTGCATTCTTTAGCCTTCTCAGCCGCTTCACAGGCCGCACCAGCTCTGTTGTTGGTTCCATGTAGATGGGAAGGGGCCAGCGTGTCTGAACAGGTTGCATCCCATACCAGCACCCGGCCCATCTTCCATGGTATCAAACTTGCATGGAGTTCTTCAAGAAGGGTGTGAAAAGATTCCTGCAGGGTCGGCAGCGAGCGAGTGATACCCCTGGTGTTCCCAGCGTCCATAGGCGGGCCGCAAGCTTGTTTGTCACCCATGTAGTATAAAAAAAAATATATCATCTTATGTCTGAATTTTTCTTTCCAGAAGTCCCGAGCTTGCCAATGTCGAAAGTGCAACAGATGATGAGGGAGCGAGACCCAACGTACATGACAGAGACAAACATACTTACCATAATGGAGTTCTCATACGTATGCCCCTTCAAATGCAGACACAACCACCTCCTCTGCTACTACTGCGGGGAGAACTTCTCAGATCCCATCCTGCTAAGGAGTCACACCCACACCGCTCACCATCCGAAGAAGTTCAAAGTGAACGAACACAAGAACATGATCAAGGTTGACCTCACCAGGATCGACTGTAGACTGTGCCCCACAAAGATCGACTCCCTGGAAGCGTTCAAACGTCACGTGACCGCGGAACATAACAAGAAGTATTATTTCGACTACAAGGATTCAGTGTTGCCATTCAAATTGACCACAGAGGAGTTGAAGTGCGCGTTGTGCGATATAGTGTTCCCATATTTCCACGCGTTGAACAAACACATGAACGAGCATTTTTCCAACTATGTGTGTGAGACCTGTGGCCTTGGTTTCGTTGATAAAGGACGGTTCGTGATGCATCAGCAACGCCACGAAGAAGGTGACTTCCCCTGCGAGACCTGCGGGAAGATATTCAAAGCTCAGTACAACAGGGACTTGCACATCGACAGGGTGCACAAGAAGCGGGGCAGGGTGTACTGCCCCAAGTGCGATGTGAAGCTAATGTCGTATCCTCAGAAGCTGAAGCATCTGGTGGAGGTACACGGGGAGCAGCCGCTCAGGTTTCCGTGTAATATGTGTGATAAAGTGTGTGAGACGAGACGGACGCTCACCATTCACCGGAGGAAGGATCATTTGAAGGATTACAGGTGAGCTTATGTATAATGGGAGTTAAACAGAGTTAAGGAAACGTTGTGGTCTGAAAGAAGATGTAGTGACAAAAATTGAGAAAGGTATGGTGAGATGGTTTGGCCATGTCGAGAGAATGAATGAAGAACGATTGACGAAAGAAGTGTATAAGGCGAGTGTGGATAAAAGTGTTGGAAGGGGTAGACCTAGACGGACGTTTCTAGACCAAATTAGGGACGTCTTGAAAAAAGGTCAGGTTAAGAGTACCCTAAACCGAAGAGCATGTATGATGCTCTTCGGTTTAGGGTGAATAATGAAAGTTTTTATTTATTTATTTATTTATTTACACACACACCTTAACATCCTTACAGTAGGTATACCAATATGATGTTAAAAGAAAATAATAATAATAATAACATTAATAAACCCTTGTGGGAAGGCGTGAGGATATATATATATTATAATAAACTAATTTACAATATAGCAAAATACACTTTAAAAACTTATGTTTATCAAATAGTTTCTAAGAATTTTCTAACTGTTTCTGCGAGTTTCGGCAGGGTCTGGTGATATATATCTATATCATTAGACATGGTGTTGATCAAACTAATGGCTCTCGAAAGAGGAGCGTATTTGAGCAGATTTGTCCTGGGTGTGTGCCTACCCCTTCGGGGACCCTTGTTGGAAGGCGTGAGGATATATTATAACTTTAAAAAAAAACACGTTTTTGAACTATTGCCTCCATAGGGGAAGCAATAGTTGAAAAAGTTGTGTATTTTTTACTTTTTCACCCGGGCGAAGCTGGGCGGGACAGCTAGTACATACATATATGTTCATGTGTATATAAACATTCATTAAAAGCGGCGCGTGCGGCAGGTACGAGTGCACGTGCTGTGGGCAGAAGTTCTTCACGCGGTTCGCTCTCAACAACCACATGCCTACACACACCGGCGAGAGGAATTTCAAATGCAAGGTATACTATGTACTTGTAAACTGTTGTAAAATCTATATATATACATACTTACATATCATCACGCCGAGTCCCTAACGGGGTAGGCAGAGTATAGAGCGCCAGTTCTCTCTAGACTTACATACCTCTTTCGCTTCGTCCACATTCATCAGTCTCTTCATACATGCTCGTCGGTTTCGAGTACTCTTGACGTTCCCGTCCTTCAGAGTCCGATCGATTTGATCCAGATAGTTGGAACGTGGCCTTCCTCTGCCTCTTGTTGCACACACTTTTGCTTTGTATGTCTGTTTCGTCAATCTTTCTTCACTCATCCTTTCTGTGTCCAAACCAACGAAACATGCCTTTATATATGTATATATATATGTAGGTGTGGGTCTAAATGAAATCACTATTTCTTGGCTTTAACTATACTTTTTATTGAATTTCTTGTAGAGCACATTAAACACATCTTACTCATAATGGCGGCGTCTTGCGATAGAGCGAGATCGAGCTACATCCGTCCCTTCCACAGCATGCGTTCAGAAATATTAAAATTAGAAAAATTTGAAATGTTAGTAATAATTAAATCCTACATATATATATAGGAGATCCCATTTATGAACTCACTCATCACAAAATCTCAGGAACTATAAGGCCGATTGACTTGAAATTTGGAGTATTCCTTACGCGGTGTAGTGGTCAGCTAAGAACGGATTTTATGAAACTCAATTTTTTTTTACTTTTTCACCCGGGCGAAGCTGGGCGGGACAGCTAGTCTTAATATATATAAATTACGTGTCACGTTGTCCGCGATGGGCTCCTAAACCACTTAACCGATTTCAATCAAATTTGCACACCGTGTGCAGTTTAATCCAACTTAAAACATAGGATAGCTTACATCACAATTGGACCAGATAGGTGGCGCTGCGATCGTGTTTCAGGAAGTTTAACTTTTTCACCCGGGCGAAGCTGGGCGGGACAGCTAGTGATATATAACTTCTTATACTGTGCCATTTCTTATCAGCAACACTTTGTCTATGACAGGTCTGTGACAAATGCTACCCGCGGCTGAAGACCCTCAAAGATCACATGAGGATACACAGTAACGATCGTCGCTACCGTTGCCACGTATGCGCGCAAGCTTTCGTGCAGAATTGCAGTCTCAAGGGACACCTCAAGACACAGCACCCCGACTATGGGTAAACAGCACTATTCATTGTCTGCTATGAATGGTCCCTCTACAATAATAATAATTTTTACTTGAAGACACAGCACCCCGACTATGGGTAAACAGGACTATAGCTCGTCTGCTATGAATGATCATCTATGACTCCCTCTACAATAATAATAATTTATACTTGAAGACACAGCACCCCGACTATGGGTAAACAGGACTATAGCTCGTCTGCTATGAATGGTCAACTATGACTCCCTCTACAATAATAATAATTTTTACTTGAAGACACAGCACCCCGACTATGGGTAAACAGGACTATAGCTCGTCTGCTATGAATGATCATCTATGACTCCCTCTACAATAATAATAATTTATACTTGAAGACACAGCACCCCGACTATGGGTAAACAGGACTATAGCTCGTCTGCTATGAATGGTCAACTATGACTCCCTCTACAATAATAATAATTTTTACTTGAAGACACAGCACCCCGACTATGGGTAAACAGGACTATAGCTCGTCTGCTATGAATGGTCAACTATGACTCCCTCTACAATAATAATAATTTTTACTTGAAGACACAGCACCCCGACTATGGGTAAACAGGACTATAGCTCGTCTGCTATGAATGATCATCTATGACTCCCTCTACAATAATAATAATTTATACTTGAAGACACAGCACCCCGACTATGGGTAAACAGGACTATAGCTCGTCTGCTATGAATGGTCAACTATGACTCCCTCTACAATAATAATAATTTATACTTGAAGACACAGCACCACGACTATGGATAAACAGGACTATAGCTCAATGTCTGCTGATAAGGTCTCCATTATATATAATATTATACATACAGTGATGATATTGTTCTCGTGTGAAAAGGATGCAAATTAATTCCGATATTTCTAATGATGAATACATCTAATTTAATTATGTAAATAAAATGAAATTGGAATACAATAACTACTTAATCGTTTTTATAAAACTGTCACTAAATGTCATCATACTGTCATTAAATGTCATCAGACTGTCACCTAATATCATCAATCTGTCACCAAATATCATCAAACTGTCACCAAATGTCATCAGCCTCTCACCAAATGTCATCAACCTGTTACCAAATGTTGTCAAACTGTCATAAAACTGTCACCATAGACGTGTTTCTATCCTTTCGGAGATTACAAAAGGGGTTTTGAATTTCGACTTGCTTATTTAAATGAATTGCAATACCCACATACACTACAATTGGGTATATGAACATGGCATGGATAAGTTTTGACTATAGTCTGCGTATAGGCAATTGGCAACACTCAGGACGGAGGCACATGGGTTGCAATGGCCGACAATAGAAATGTAATCTTTTAAGTGCATATGTTTTTCAAAAACTGCAAGAAGATTGATGAAATATAAATATTTTCTAGCCTTCCCACAAAGATCCTCGAAGGGGTAGGCAGAGGTATGTAACTAGTACCAACGTGATAGACGTCCATCGCCGTTATCCGAGTATGAAAACCAAACGTATATCTATATATATAAAAATGAATCACCGAAATCTACACCAAATTAGATAAATCTTCCTTTTATGTATTCTTATTGTCAGGAGAAGGTTTGTATGGAAAAAAATATTTATTCGCTGAACTCCTAAACAGCCAGACTGATTTTAACGAAATTTTCTGTATGTTTTCAGGTGGATTCGAAGTTCTTAGGTGGCGCTGCGATCGTATTTCAGGAAAATTTTACTTTCTCACCCAAGCGAAGCTGGGCGGGACAGCTAGTATACAATAAAATACGCATCACCCCAAAACAAATAATTTTACGAGTTATACAATGAGCAAGTTGAGCTTTTTTAAGATTTATTTATTGATCATAATATATATTATACCAAAAGAATAGGCCCTAACAATTATATTGGGCACGCAATTGCTTTTCTTTTTATTTTTTTATTTCAAGGATAAATAATTTTGAGATAATGTAACTGTGTCTTTTAAGCTGCTCTTTATCCTCGGCACTGACTTGACGGTACACATTTTCGAGTTTGTTCGTTGTACAAATAGTTCGATATGCATTGACATCCGCCAGCCAAGCAGAAGTCGGGACAAGCCATTGAGCGTCTCATGTTGCACTCCTGTCCACAATAGTTGCTGCACCCACTGACTGCATTTGGGTCTCCGTTGCACGAGGCTTAAATTATAAAAAAGAAAATAGTAGCCCTTTGTTCAAAAACAAAAAAAAAGTCGAAAAAAGTTAATGTCAAAATCGTATGTCATGAGAACATTATCAAAATATTAGCTTGAGGGGTTCGAGTTGCCTTAATTAAATGTCAATTTCTGCATTGTTTTTTATTTTTTTATATAAAAATAAACTTAAGTTCACCTAATATACCTCTGGCGGAAAGTGGGTGTGTGGGTATTACCTATACACCTCTGTCTACCCCTTCGGGGACCCTTGTGGGAAGGCGTGAGGATATATTATTATTAAGTTCAGAAAAACTCATTGGTACAGTCGGGATTCGAAATTGCGATCAATGTTGCCTTGCCACAAACTTGCCTGTGACACATAGATGGCAAGTTCAAATCCTGACTGTGTGAATGACTGTGACAATGAGTTTTTCTGAACAAAATTTTTTTTATTTGCTGTTTATTTTTATATAAAAGCAAAGCAGAAATTTTCATTTAATTTAGAACGCAAACACAAAATTTACCTAGGTGCCGTAATGTGTCTTTCAGTTAAGCGACCTTGGCCGATTAATTCGAGTCGCCTCAACACAAAGATTGCAAGTTCCAAGTACACCACATTCTTTACTGCGATGATATACATCTAGAGGAAACCTGCATACGTTTGAGAAGACATTCAAACACAACAAAAAAAACAAACTCGCCATCCGTCACGTTGGCACTTTAAGTATATCACCGGTGAAAAGTGGGTGGGTACTGGGTACTACCTATACACCTCTGCCTATCCCTTCGAAGACCCTTGTAGGATGGCGTGAATATATGTTTAGGAATATATGTCAAATGTCGTTCAAAACATAAACTTGCTAGGTGTTTGGTTTTTTCTGATGAGAAGAATATAAATGAGAGCCGTGGTGGCCGAGTGATTCGAGCAGTTGCCTGCAACGCAAAGATCGCAAGTTCGAATC